>BMAV01021832.1:12309-22723 GCA_019973955.1 Trichonephila inaurata madagascariensis | reverse complement strand
AGGATCTGCTTCTGATTGCGTTCCTGCCAAGAACTTTGAATTAAACTTGAGATATATAAAATTGTTCTCAGTCTAGTATTAATCTTCGTAATGGATAGTTTCACAGACACAGCGCAAATATACTGAATAAAGACGAAATCATATTTTATAAATGTATGTGTGCATGAACGATCTTAATTAAATTTAATGCTATTTTCTACAATATGCTATTAATCCTTCCAAATGGTATCTTATGTATGTTATAAGCATTGGCGATTATGTATGCTTAAGTATTATCGAAATTGCTTAAGATATTTGTGAGTTTTCGAGTTTACTAGAGGAATATTAACTATAAATTTACAGACACAGAAGTAAATGTAGAATAATTATATTATAATATAGTTGATAAATTATACGATGTATTAACGGGTTATGAGGCTAAATCTTTTTGTCAGAAATTAATATTGACTAGTTAAATATAGTGTATAATAGGTGTATTTGCGTTTTTAAAATTATACTTTAAGGGATGATTTTTTTTTTTTTTAAAAAAGATATTAATTATCTTTAAATATGTGACATATAATTATTAATCGAATTATTGGAATTAAAGATGGAATATTTTTTTAAGTGACAAAATATTCCCATCACAATACGTATTTTTAAATTAATATTTGTAGTACAATTTTAGTAGGCATGTGCGGTATATCATACTGTATTAACTAATATTCAAATCATTTCGTTTGCTTGTATATTTATTAAACCGTTTAGTGGTTATTATTTTATTTATTTATTTTTTTTTTTGGAATCTTCAATATGTTCTGGACGAAAAGAATAGAAACATAAGTAAAAAAAAAACTTCCGAGAGTTTGAAAAATATTTTTTTTAAAAGCATTATGTCAATTTTACACATTACATCAGGAATTCTCAAACTGTGGGGTGCACCCCTAGGGGGGCGTGATGACCCTTCAAGGGGGCGCGAGTATATCGAAATATCGAAAACAAAAGATTATTTTAAAATTTATTAATTTACTGAATTGAAGCAAAACAAATACATTCTTACTAAATAAAAATAAAAATACACATTTACACTGATATAATATACTAATAAATGCATCAGTACTTCACAATGTGTTTCATAATTAATTTAACAGTACTAATTAAGAACATGTTTAATAATTACCAGTAACCCTATGGGCATGTCATAAAATTATATACAAAATTTAATACTTATCTTGATAATTTGTAAGGTTTATAATTAAAGTCGTATTGTAGTCGTACGTCAAAGTATATTATTATTAAATTCAATACATTGTTATTGAATGGAGGAGGGCGCGATGAAAATTATGATTGAAAATTGGGACGCAAGTATAGAAAGTTTGAGAAGCACTGCATTACATTAAAACTTAAAGGTTATATAACTACTAGTACAATAAAAACTGAATGAATTTTTAAAATTTGCTATGCCATAAGTTCTGGCTCTGTATGCATATCATTTTAAACTCTTTTACGTAAATGAAAAGGAGTCTGCTTCATTAAAGTTAAAAGCAAACTATTAATAATTAATAAAATTTCATTTACCGGTCTTACAAATAAAAAAAAAGTCCCGTACTAATTAATAAGCTTTAGAAAAAAGTAATAATTTTTTTGATGCAAAAAAAAGAGATAGGGAAACAAAAACGTTAGAAAGTATAATATTCCAAACAATATCATACGCACATATAGAATACTGACATTTATACATTTTAACTATTATTTTCTCTTTATTTTTTAAACCTTTATAAAATTTTTAATTTTGTGTTTGAAGATGAATTAAAATGGAGCTATTTTTTTAAAAAAAAACAAAACAATTGTTTAGTGAAAGGGCATATTCAAATAGAAACATAAGTATATTTTCTTCAAGAGATAATACTTAGTACATTTCTTAATTAATTTTACTAAATAAGGCTATCAGTTGGTTTTAGAACTAATTATATATATATATATCTTTGTATATAAATAGATATATATATATATATATATATATATATAATATAAAAACTTTTATAAAAATCTTTAAAAAAATATCTTCAAAAGCCATGTAACTAAAATTTCAATCCAAGTACAACGAAAAAAGGATTCCAGTCTTATATTATGCGCCTTAACTAGTGTATTATTCAGCAAGTAATTAAATTGTCATTCAATATTCAAATATATTTTCGTCTTGGAATATTTTGAAATTAAACAAGAATACAAAAAAATTGATATTGAATATATAACTTCTTTAAGCGTAACAATAATAAACGATAAAAAAAAATTTAAACTGTCAGTATGCTAAGCGGGACAAGCGTTACTTATGTCGTTAAATTAGCACGAATAAGTATTAAGTCAATTTTTATATAAAAAAAAAAACATCTAGATCTTCAAGCACAATGTCTAAAAAAAAGTTCATCAATTTTTATTGGCTGATACATTATTTATTAAACATGACTTCACTTTTATAAATTTATAAGAGTACCTCAAATTTTGATAGAATTCATCTTTCAGTGCTAAATCAATTACCACATTTTCAGTTGTGTGAAGGGTATTTTTTAAATCAAAAAAATGTAATATTCAGTGTAACATTTTCCTTCCTTTGCGAGAAATTTAAGGGTAAATATTTTCTGCAAAAGGACATATTTGAAAACATCCTAACTGTAGGCTCCTCCCTTTCTTTTTAACTAAAAGAATAGAGCTAGCTTTAGTAGTGTTCCCTTTTGAAAGTATACTATAAAACCCACACAATTTTGTTATGAATATATTTAGGGCTATCCTATGCATTTGTACCTTTTGGCGTATGCATATCACATATAAAAATCGTTTTTTTTTTTAAAAAAAAAGGAATAGCGCATGTTGCGAGTTAATGCAAAACTTTTCAGCGCTTCATGCATAATTTTGATTTTTAATGTATTACAAATTTACCACAAAAGTAACATATTTTCTATTCGTATTTACATTTTTTTGTCAAAAGAAAACAATTTTATTTCCCTATATGAAACTGAAATTTCAAAATTTTCCTCTGTATAAAAATATATGTTTGGCGGAATAATTATCAAAATGTCCAAATGATAAATACAGTTCCTTTAGAATTAAATAACCAAAAACGATGTAAACTATTCAAATATTCAAATCATGGTTATATATAATAACATTTCCATACAATAATAAAGATATAGATTTTATTATTTCAATTGTTTCTTAAAAACCCATAAACAACAAAATTAACACGGTTAACCTTTAACTCAGCATTTGAAAAATTTCATTCTCACGTTCCTTTCAAAGATTAGTTAAATCGAATTAAAAAAAAAAGTTAATTTTAACCATTTTTAATTGATGAATTACATCCACTTTCTTTATCTATATAAAAAGTATGACCAATATTTGTAGATGTGTTATAAATATATATCTCCCCCCTCCCTACAAGCATAAAATTTGTAACACATAAATCTATAATACTACTAAGAAATCAACAATCATTGCATACAATTACAATAATAAATGTTCTTCATTGTATTAACATAAGATTAATTATTTAGAAATGTTTCGTATACTAACGTTCTTTTAGTACAGTATAATTATCGGCTGGCTATGTGTTTTATAATTATGAACTATTACTAAGCTACAAAAACAACAATTTAACACATATATCCTCCTCACTCAGTCCTCGAACTCAATTTTCCTCAAAACCACATAGTAAATTAGAATCCAATACACGGGGGTTCATAACACTATCTGATATTCTTCCAAGGAAATAAATATCTATTTTAAGAGCTGTTTTACAACACTTTATTGCTTTAGCTAACGAGCAAAATTATCTAGAAACAGATAGGGATTAATGCAAGTAAAAATTTAGTCAAGATAAAGAGAAGATATTAAAAATAATAATTACTAGCAATTGCTTTTTCTACATTTCGCATCCAATGAGGAACAGGAATAAAAACACTAAACAACAGAAACGAATAGGGATTCAATTTTGTCTCAATTATTTAGCGCATGCACTTCTGAATCTAAGGAGGTGAATTAGAACTAATTTGCTCCAAGTAGTAGCCAAAGTCAACATTGGTCAATTTCCGACACCAAAACCGATGCTGCTGCTGTGGAGACAAGAGTTGTACACTAGATGGCAGCGCAGACTAACAATATCGGTTGATTATGCACTCGATGGAGATTCAAACCAATACATTCCTACAAAATTCCTACAAGTGATTCAAACCGCTACGGCACGCTCTTCAACTTAACTCACAGTATCAACAAAAATTTGCTTATTATGTCCACAACTCGGAATATATATCAATTGCAGTAGCGGCTAGAAAGCAATCTTCTCTATATATCACTCAGAAAGTCCTTTAAGAGCAATAATAGCTTCCTTCTCTTGGAAGAGAGTATTCAATGATAAGTACTTTCAGAAGTTTTAACCACAAGCAAAGATTTCAACACTGATCCCATTCTTGCGATGGAATTTCTGAGAGTCAATGATTTAAATGATCTCGTCTGACATCGGCGGACCCTGGAGGATTAGCAAGAAAAGCAACAAGACATAACTAAACAAGGTCTGCCAGAATGGGGACGCCTTTTCTTCCCAGTTATCTTACACAAAATGGCATAGATGTGGACCGGCTGGTTGGTGGCTCAAACAAAACATTTAGGCCAAGTTCAACAGCTTATCACCGAATACTCATACATGTTGTATGCATTTTATATATTATGCTTTAATAAAAATACAGGGGAACGAATTTTATATCTGTGCAGGGTTTCTTTGGAAAAAAAATCAAAAAATAATTATCGGAATTTTTTAAAGTTCTTTCATGTGCGATTTTTTCATTCAATTTATCACGAGATACAATCTGTCGATATTACTACTTCAAGAATCATACGTATTGATTTGTATGTAGTTGATAATAAAAACTCCTCCGCATCTTTTGGAGCACTCCTTTTTTTTCGTGGAGAAATGACGTAATGAGGAAAGAAAACGTCTCTCCATTTATCAAAGTCAAATCTGTCATCTGTCATCATTCATCATTTGTATTTCATACGGAAAGAATGGTGTTTACAGAAGTCAAATGGACGGTCCTTGTCGATTTCAGTCGTCTGAAATGAGCAGCATTCCTTCTTTTTACGCTTTATTTAGAACGGTAAAAGAATAAATTGTTGTTTTCATATCGTTTTGGAGGAGAAATATGCGATTCCACATATTCCGAGACCTTTTATTAAAAAAAATAATAATAAAAACTCTGATTGATGCATTCTGAGAATTTGAAAGTGTTTGGCTTTACCAGTGCCTTTAAAAATGATGTAAATTAATTTTTTACATCAACATTTGGAATTACTTTTAAGGAATTCGCATTAACTATCATACATTTGAACTGCATTTAATCAAAAATACTTACAATTCACACCAGTATAGAACGGTGACGAACGGTATACCAGTGACAAAATTATAGATTTAAAAGAAAAAAAAATCAGTTTTCATTATCTTTTCAACTTTTCATGAGGTTATGAGAATTATGATTTTAAGAAATTTTTAAATTTTGATAGAAACTATTTTATCCCCGATGTATCAGTAATCAGTGCTGCCAACGAGACTACTGAGTACTTGATTTTCAAGTCGTAAATACAAAAAACGACATATAACAGATAATGTACAATTGGCTCAAGTTGGTGATCATTTACAAAAACTTTACAAAAAAACATAGACGTAGTCATTTGTGCTTTCTTAAAGCATATGAATTTTTTTTTAAAAAAAATTAGAAATTTCATGTAGAGTAAAACATGTGTAAATTCTTATATTTACTATCCTCCATTTTTTCAATAAAAGGAAAATCTAACAATTGAAGCTATTGATTCGCCAACTAGTATATGTTGAAGAAAAAATTATTACTCACAATTTTTTTCATTCCCTTCTGAAGTAGATTTTTATATATACTAATGAACTATTTATTTTACTACAGTGGACAAATTTAATCATGCATGAAATTTTTCAAGGAAAAAAATAACCTAAATGCTCAAGGCTATATATTTTTAATATTGCAGAAAAGAATAAAATTTAAAGTAAATTTACTGTCTGAAAAAAAAATGTATCCAATACTATTATAATTCTTAGTTGTAATATTACATGCATAAGTTTGTCGTATACTTTTTCTAAATAACAGTAACAGGTGAAGGGAAAACCATGTCTAGGCTTATCGTGCAGAAAATAAACTCCTGAAATTAATGTAGCAAGAAAAAATTATTGGGTTTGGTTCTATGAGTAATATATAAAAACATATTACTATGTAAATGTTATAACATGTAAAGTTGGAACATCGTTTCAATATTAGAATATTTTTTTCTCCGAAAAATGCTCTAAGCTAAAATATAATTCTTAATATACGCTGAGGGAAATACTCATTTAATATTGAGAAGGCTATCTCAAAAACACCATTTTTGTGAGAGAAGAATTTAACCTCATTGAGTCTCATACATAATCTCACATAATGTCTGGTAAACAAAATTGACTAATGCTCCCTATGCACTTTTTTCCCATGAATACAAAATATATTTGCACCAAGTGTTGATATTAAAGGTTTATACATAAAAAGAAAGAAAAAAACACTTTTCTTTATGCTGAAAAAAATTTCCAACAGGACAATAAAACTGCCAAAGTGAACTTTGCTGAAATATTTATTAAATGGTTTCTTCCTAAGTACCAAGAATATAATATAGCTCTTATGTAACAAATTACACATCTTGTAATATAAACTACTTATATGTAAGAAAAAAATATTACATAGACAACAAAGATATCTTTGAAAAAACACGTTAACCATACATACACAGGCAGTGAATAGTGCGCAGTCTTTGAAAATTCCTACGAGATCATTATAACTAGCATCTTATCCCAATTTAAACTTTATTCGATCATTCATTTTCTCATCTGAAGTATTACCGTAGAAGAAAGGCAAATGCAACCCATGTGGTTGTGCTAAACATTACAATCTTAATTTACTCACACTGCAAAAAGTTCGCATTAAAAAATCACATGAAACAAATTGATTATTCTATAGGCTGATTAAACAAATTTATTGGAACGAACGTCGTCTGCAGACGACTCTGCGCCCGCACACATCACCCCCCCTAGGGCAGGCTCTTGCCTGCAGGACCCTCTAGTCTGGAGGATGGCGTACGAAGTCTCAGGCGTACGAAGAGGCTCTTTCGAAACCATCGCTCATCCATTAGAACGAACATGATGCTTCTATATTAACCATTTGACGCATGGGGGATCGAGATAATCCTCACCATCTCCGTGTAGGCTTCCGGCTTATTATTATTGGCCCATTCTACAGGTTAATTCTCTGCCAGACTGACTAACTTGTAGGACATGTAGGGAGTACAGAGACGACTCGGAATCACATAGGAATGCAGGGTCGCTAATACCGTAGTTGCAAGCTTTGGGGCAAAGGAACAAATAAAAAGAACAAGGAACAGCACAAAACATTTTACTGAAAGGTTGTACTACAATAGAAGCTCGAAATTAATACAAGAAGCCTAACAGTGGTGCTACATTGAATTTCTTACGTTTCGGAAGATGCCTGGTATATCACGTATCCTCTCGGCACCTATATCCTATATATATTGGATCGAACTAGGTATCTTATTCTCGATATTAGTGAGATGAAATCTTCAACTGAAGGAACGAGCGTCTCTTACACTACACACTATATGTGGCCGCAGAAGAAGTCCATGCCCTTTTAAACACCTGTTGTAGTACAACGTTTTTTTAAAAAAAAAATTCTGTCCTATTAATGTGATGCTGTTTCTTGAGCTTTTTATCTGCTTCTTTGCACAATAGCTTTCAACTTAGGCATTTGTGACTACAGCGCAAAGTTGCAAGCAAAAAAAGGACAAGGCGAACCAAATAGGAACTCCTGTTGTCTCAGTCATCTAAGGCATCGTTCCTCAACTTTTTCTACCGCCGCGGACTGGTTAACGTTGGATAATTTCACCGCAGCCCACTGAGGGGGAGGATGTTGATTGTTTATATTTTAGATTGTTTTGTTTTAATTTTATTTTAATTGTGTATTTAAATGTGCCTTCAGAATAAAATATAGCTACACCAAAAATGAATATAAAGTGATTTAACAAGGAATATAAAGGGATTTTCATAAAAAGTAGCTCAAACCCAAGAAAAATATGCCGCAGTAAATAAAATGAAAATACTTCAATGTTTCTTGTGCGGACCAGTAGTATTTGATCCACAGACCGGGAGTTGGAGACCACTGGTCTAAGGCATACACGGCGTAGCAGAGGTGCTGTACGTCGGTGGTTCGAATAAACACTCCTGTCAAGGTCAATAGCTTGTGGCTGAAGAGGTGACCCAGGAATTGAACACCAGAGGGCAGCACAGCCTAATGATATTACTTGATTATGCATGCGTTCCATAGAGATAACATTCCTAAAACATTCAATAAATCGCGACTAATGATTCAAAATGCCAACGGTGCATGCGTCAACTAGACTCAGCATTTCAACAACATACAACTCGCAACGTCAATGGAAAAACGTTCCAAAGATACTCAAAATCTACTGGAAATGTATAATAATCGCAGTAATTGGCTGGAAAAAAACCTTCTTTCTGTATCGTTCAGAAAGTTAAACAAAAAAACATCATTCTTCGCTATGCAGTACAGAGTCGCAAACAGCAAAGGAGAGGAATAAATGTTCTCAACGAATGGCGCGAATAGGGATTTCTTTCAACTCAGTCGTCTAAGACAGTGTCCCGCAACCTTTTTATCGCTGTAGACCGGTCAACGTTTGATAATTTTACCGCGGCCCGCTGAGGGTTCCACACGTTGATTGTTTATATTTTAGATCGTTTTGATTTAACAACTTTAATTTAGTTATATTTAAATATGCCTTCAGAATAAAATATAGTTGCACCAAAAATGAATGAAAGTGATTTAACTTGGAATATAAAGTGATTTCCGTGGAAAGTTGCGCAAATCCGAGAGAAATGCACCACTTTAAATAAAATGGCAATAGTTTAATGTTCATTAGGTGGCCCAGTACCATTTGATCCACGGACCGGTACCGGTCCGCGGATCACTGGTCTAAGACATGCATGGTGTTGCTGCTGTCCGGTAGTTCGGAGGTTCAAATAAACACCCTTGTCAAGGTCAATAGCTTGTCTCCGAACGACCTTGAATTCCTATGTAATTCCGAGTCGTTTCTGTGCACTCCCTATACACCCTATAATTCTGTCGATCTGATACCAAATCCCCCTGTACTTGTGTACATTGTTTTGACCTATGAAATAATGAATATGATTTTTTCGAATAAATAATTCATATAACTGAAGTTTATCATTTTTTCAAATAATTTTTCTTTATTCCGATAGCTTCATTAATAAGCATTAAGTGTACTATTTATAAATTAAAAAAAAGATCACAAACTCGTTTAAATATATTTTTCACCATAACTTCCTATACATATAAATTTATTTAGGGAAAAATATAATAAAATATACTTTTTATTTCAATAGGTATCATGCAGACAAATCAAGGGTGGAACCAATAATTCTATGTTATGTGTGCGATAAAATATCACACAATAGCTTCTTTCAATAGAATTTTTTTTATGCACTGATTATCAAAAATGATTACATATCAGTTTTTGAAATAAAATTAAGAAACATTTTAACGAAAAATTTTTTTTTCATGTTTTTAATTGCAATTTTTATATAGGTAATTTACCTATAATATCTTAAAACAATAGATTTAATAAATATAGAATCATATTAAATTTTTTAACAGTTAAAATTTTATTGCTAACAGGGAAAAGTGGAGAAGAAAGTGAACAAAATATCGTATTATCAACATTAGTAAGGTAATAAAATACGCTTTGCTTACTAACAAATATGTTTTACATTTTCCAATTCAAACTAGTACACGCATTGTTTTTAGCAAGCAATAAATGCCTTCTGTGACTAGAAATCGGAAAAAAGGACCTAAGAGTAGTAGAGATAAAGGGAGTAATATAATATTATTTACACAATAGAGTAGGTAGAATGAATTTTTAACCTTTAACAATTGAGACAAATTTGCTGTGCAATTATAAAACATTTTCCAAATAACTTACAGAAGAAAAGGAAAAAAAATCTTTATTTTATGAAATAAGCTATGGCTATTAAAATTATCACATTAAAATATGTATACAAATCAAGTAACCTGTGCGATGTTCCCAAAATTATCGAAAAAAAAATTAAAACCATTTTAATAAAACCTGAACATATAAAACTATATAAGTGGTTCTTTTTGCCTAATATTCAAAACGCTAAAATATCAATCACAGACTTATCCAATGAATACAAAAATAAACAAAATCACAGAAATATACTCCCATGCTTGTTCCTTCGGAATGTTTGAAAATCCATCACTAAAATTAC
>BMAV01021830.1:0-11734 GCA_019973955.1 Trichonephila inaurata madagascariensis | reverse complement strand
TAAATAAATAAAAATAAGTAAAACAAAAAATAAAAAATAATAGTAGCAAAGCATTATATTTTATATTTATTTATGGAAAATACATATTCGCTTCTTTTCATTCTTTTTTTTTGAAGAATATATGAAACATTTTTCATTTGATATGAATATATTTATGTAAAAGTAGTTAAATATTTCTTTATGACCATTCTGTCTCAACGAAAAAAGGAAAATTTTGCGTGTGTATTTCTTCACGATTGGCCTTCCATTTAGTGTTAAATACACAATATAGATGGCAGCACGATCGCTCATAAGTTTTACGTATGTAAACAAAGGAAATATTTTTTTTTCTCCCAAATAATTGTACGATTAAAAAATTCCTTTACCTTAGAACAGGAAAAAAGAAAATTGAATAAAATATAAATTAAATTGAACTACTTGGATAAAAAAAACAAGTGCTTTTTATTTTATTTTCATCTTGGCAGTGAATAAAGTACTGAATTATCAATAATATGTAGCAATGTTTACTCCTACGACCCTATACTATACTTTTGCATCTTACATTTAAATAAACGATATTTTCACTTAATTAATTTCTTACATAATATCACTTTTGAAGGTCATAGTTAAAAATAAAAATAAAAAGTTGTTCAAAAAAATCCTTTTAGATAAAAATGATTACCTAAGAATGATTCTGAAGAAAAAAATGGAAAAGTTAACTAACAAGTACATTAAGAGATCAAGATTTTACTGTCAGTTTTCATCTCAATTGATTGATTGAATATTAACGTCACACTGTTCACCCGCACGAGGGCTTTTGGCGACGGACCACGAAATTTTTGAGCCATGGTCAAGTGACGTGAACGACACCTGAGCTGGCACCCCCTCTCCCAGCTACCACGCCACACCAACGGGAGGACGTTTCAGCTCTCGACAGATTTAGCGTGCATCGCTGCCCTACACGGCGGGTCTTTAGTGGTATTGGACTCGAACTTGTGACAAGGCAAGCCACGGTCCGATACCTATACCACTCGGCTACCGCGGCCAGTTTTCATCTCAAAGAAAGCATCAAAGCTGAAAAAAAGTGAAAAGGGAAGGTTTCGCATAAGAAACGGTGAAGCAATTATGTACTATTCCTGAATATGTACTATTCCTGAAGTAATAACTGCCAATAGAGATAATCATTAACACAACGGCTCATCAATCAAATACCACTAGTGTTCTGACTAATTGATTTAAGAGATTTCGTAAGGCACAGAGCAACAAAGACTATTATTCCATTAACCCCTTCATTGGTTTGCTCGTACACAGTACGGGCTACCGAAAGCTGGCCACAACCAGTTTGCTCGTACACTGTACGGGCAATGATATTTTCTACTTTCTATCTCCGATTTGCACATATTTTTAATTCTTATAGTGAGATTATTAGTGCTAGTGTTTTTACGAGTGTTTGAGAGATGAAATATTTCTTATCCTGGATTTTCTTTGTGGAGAAAGCGAGGATTTTCCATTGAAGACAGGAATTTAGATTCTAGAAAATATTCGATAAAGAACAGGTATTAACATTGCAATGTGCAATTTGCTGCTTGAGAAGAAATGAAAAGGGAAAGATAATAAAAAAAAGTCGATATTTTATCTCTATCACCATTATAATGTAAGACTTGGTATTACATCATGCTTCAAAATGTGTGCGCATATACATATACACGTCCACACGAAATCCTGAACCGTTTGAAAAAGAGGTAGAACTATAGAAAATTTTTTTTTTTAATGTATGAGAGAAATTTTTATAAGATATATGAAACATTCTTTATAGCATGCAGAATTTACTCATAAAAAGCAAACATTTAGGGTTTTTAGTGTTCCACAATTAAGAAATAAAAAACAGTGCGAAAACTTCAAAATTGAAAATTAAAGTAAAATTCTTTTATTTTTGTATTCTCTTAAGTATTATGCCTATTTAAATGCAATAAAAAAAAAATGTGCCCTTTTTTTAAATATTTTGGGCAAAAAAAAAAAAAATTGACCGCTTAAGGGGTTAAGGGAAAAATTTTGTTATTGAAAGAAAGCAGTATCTCGATTTGATTAATTGTTTTCATCTCACTAGAAGTAAAATAATTGCCAGTGAAGATAGATTTTTCAATTTTGAATCATTAAGTGACCAGGATGACATCTAATTTGGAATAAAATTTTCTTAACATTTACGTGGCCACGATTGTCACCTCCGAGCGATGGAAAATATAACCTGTGCTCTGTGTGTTAAATCTGTCGGGTTTGAGTTTGAGTGAATATTAACGTCGCACTGTTCAACTACACGAGGCCTTTTGGCGACGGACCACGTAATTTTGAACCATGGTCAAGTGACGTGGACGACACCTGAGCTGGTACCCCCCCTCTCCTAACTACCACACCACACCAACGGGGAGGACATTTCAGCTCTCGACAGATTTAACGTGCATCCCACTGCCCTACACGGCGGGTCTTTTGGTGGTGTGGGCTCAGACTCGCAGGCTATACCTGCCATGGTCCGATACCTTAACCACTGGGCTACCGCAGCCCCATTAAATCTGTCGGGACTCTCAAAGTTTTCCAGTTGATGTAGTATAGAAGTTTGATGAAACAAGTGCCAGCTCATGTGTCATCCTCGTCATTCGACCGTGGTTCAAACATCAAAAGTCTTCGTGTTGCTTCTACTGCTGACATTAATGAAGAATCAAATACTCCGAATTCTTACAAAGCGCTAACGAGAGGACTCTTAGCGGATCCTGATTGGTTTAAAACACTTCAGCTCCGTTAAGCGGAGGTATTTAGAATGACGAAACCCAAACCTTTTTTGGAGGTCTTTGGTTATGAATCCGTGACGCTACCAATGAGTTTACTGTGACTTAATTAACAATATTGAATGGTATGCCGTATGCGCGCGTGTGGTTATTAAACCTTCCTTGGGGAGTTACAATAGAAAATTCATTAGAAAAATATCATTCATTCATTCATTTGAAACATAAATTCAGAGATAATAGCTTTTTAAAATGTTTCATATTATTTAAATTCCTCGCATTATCTAAAATTATTCAAAGCTAAAATAAACAATAATTGTTTAATAATCAGTTATATTTAATCATAACAGCTTTTACAAATTCCATTCTTAATTACTTGTATTTCGTTCTTTAATAATTGAGTCTTGCAAGTTTAAAAGAAAGTTTATAACAAATCACAATCAATTTTTCAGCATTGTACTAAGCTACCAAGGTAATTGCTATTGACGAATCTCATCATTTTGCGCTTTGTTCAAACGATGAGACACACATGGAAATCAAAATCCCATAATCTAGACAAATTTATTTTGCTCGTCTACAAGCAAATCTTTCTAAAAGTCTAGTTTTTTTTGCAAAAGCATAAGGATTTTTTTTTTTTTACATTCGAAACAAATAAGAAATCTACAAAGCCTAAATAGTTTTAATAGTGCTTTTCTCTTTTTATAAACTTCTACAATTTTTTTAAATTTAATATAATAACAACACTTTAAATACAAGTAAAATAAAAAAAAATTAAGTCAATTCCTACTTGAAAAACAAATTGAGCTTTTCATACCTGGTAGTTGGATAATCAATGTATAATGTCACCATCTATTGCCTTCATTCGTAAGAAATTGAACTTTTTTCTCTCCCATATTAAACTAAAACTAATTAATTTAATTTAATTAATAAATTAATATTTGAAAAACTGTATTAACATCAAGTGTCATCCACTACAAGTTTTAAACAATGTATTTGAACTTGAGTGGATGAATAAAAAGTATTTTATTGACGATTGAAAATTTCAACGCGATATATATATATATATATATATATATATATAAGGAGAGAGTGAACTAATAGTAGGGATTGAAAAAACTACCCTTTTACGAAGCGATTTTTAATAACAGATTCTTTAATGAAGAGTTTTTGTTATTTATTATTTTTTTTTTTACTTGAGATACAATGATTTCTTTATATAAAAATTCAACTCCCTCTTTCAATTAATTTGAAAGAGTCCATTCAGAACTGTTAAGCAATCTAATGTCATCGTTAGGTACGATCATCATATACGTTATTTATCCTCAAAGAGGCGGAAGACAGTGAGTGATGAATTACCAATGATATCTGTTAATTTATCAGTTTCAAATATGAACATGCAATTGGAGAGTATTTCCGACAACTCTTGTGGGAGAAGTCCGATTCCCGAAGGACGAGAGCTAATGATGTTAACTCATTACGCCAATTTTTTCTCCCTTTCTTAATCGTTGCAGAAAAAAGAAATAAAATTAGTATAAAGAAGTGCAATAAGCATTCGACTGAATTAACTTAAAGATTTCCATTGTCGTAAAACAGATGAAAAAACCTACAATGGAAATGGTTCGATACTAAGTTTTATTCGATATATAAAATGAGCGAGCTTTATTTTTATTTCGCTTGAAAAACTTCAGAATACACATGAAAATAAACACCCAGCAAAAGTGGATAGAAAAATATAAAAAGTTCTTTCACTCTCTATATAAAAAAAGTTTTTCGTGATGCTGTAATAAATGTATTTATACATAAGGTATAGTAAGTGAAAATGAGTCGTAAAAACTTGAATTTAACTGAAGAAGAGCGACAAGAACGAATTAAGAAATCACAGGGGTAGAGTTTTGAAAAAGTTGGTTTATGCGTAACATCGAAGGAAAAAATATTTACTCGTGAACAATTGTATGCGGCTCTGTCAAGGTGCGGAAGCAAAGACGGAATAAAAATTCAGTGCAATTTAGAGCAAAAGGTGATTAGGAACATTGTTTTTGAAGAGGCACTAAATTGAAGTACAAATTAACATACGGAGATGAAGACTTGAAATTTATTTTTTCCTACTTGCAATATATTGAAAAAGAAAAAATTAGAGAACTACATAATACATGTAAATTACAGTTTTTTTTTTTAATGAGTCTTAGGATAGATTTATTTTCTTAAAAATAAGCATGTAAATATTCTCAAAATGTCTTTTAAGGTATTTTTTGCAATAGCACTATCATTGTCCTCTCTTTTCAAATCCTTCATAAATAGTAAGACGTGAACTATGGTATAAAAACGTAATATATATATATATATATATTGCCTGCATTTAAAAATGTACCGTATTAAATAGTTTAATTCTAGGGAACACCGGAGTCATTTGAAATAAGACACCATGAAAGAAGTATGAAGTTTGCTGCTGTGTGTGTGTGCATGAGTAAACTAGTAGTGCCACCTACAAAATGTTATTTTTTTTTGCGAGAATTATGTTTTCTTTCCCACTTTATTTGTGTGAGAGAAGTTTCAGTAAGCTTATTCGCTGAATACGAAGGTCAATGAAACCCTTTTCTAGCATTGAGATAGGAAGAATTTGTGACTTATTAAAGACAGCAGATATCCTTCTGAGAACTCGGAACTCGTATTGAACAATCAAACCACTGCGATGCGAATATAGAATCGATGGGTACAGAAGGGTTGGAAAGGTTAACACAAACTTTGTCACACAACCAAGTGTGAGAAAAGGCCTCTTGCACAACGGCAATGGCGGATCACATTGTAACAAGGCGAACCCCAGGGCAAGGATTAGGGGCTGTTCAGGAATAAGGATCACAGCAATCTGTGTCCTTCCGTACCCCATTCAACATCATCTACCGTGGTAGGGAATTTCAGTTAGGTGTCATTCGTTGCAGTCACATTTTGCTGTACACCACAGGCGAAGGGTGGCTGCAATGGAGGATTGAATGCCAGCCATTAAAAAATAAGCGGGCTTGCGATGAATAAAAAATTCTGCTCCTCTGTACTTCAATTTGTTTGTTCTGTCTTTCTATCTAAAAACTCTGAAGCTATATATATAATGCGTAATACATTCAATGTCACAACTTTAATACTCAAAGCTAATTTAAATTCAATAAGAATAAATGAATTTACAGCTATGAATAGTACATTTGTGCTATTTCTTTATTAGCCGAGTGGAAGAGGTACTTACACTAACAAACAACGGATAAGACCAGCGGTTTTTTTCGGCCTCAACTTCATGAATTCAAAAACGTGGCTAGTAAGTCGTGAGTTCAAGTCCTGATACCAATGAAGAGCCACCTCGTAGAGACTCATGCGCGTTTAATCTGTCATAGCTTCACGTTGGTTTGGGGCGAAAGTTTGGAGAGGTGCCAGATCAGGTGTCCTCATCACTTGACGAAATTAAAATTGAGGTCCATCATAATAACCATCATGTTGCTTTAGAATGCGACGTTCGTAAAAATTAATCAAATGATTTATTAGTTATAAAATGTTTAAAATATGTTAGCATAGCTGTGTAACAGGTGTGGGTTGGATGAATACCTTTAAGCTTACCTTCATTATTGGCTCAGAGAAAGAAACTATAATTTTGATTCCATAGGTATTTTATCTATCTCTTTCTATAAATTTTCCAGAAAAGACCATTTTTGCCCACAGATTTAGCAAATATTTAGTACCATACTGATCCGCCGATTTGGACCATATTTGTGGGTATGATTATGATGTTTGGCGAATTTTTCAATTCCAGAATTGCTTAAAATCTTCAGATTCCATTCATTTGATTGGAAAATAAGCCTTGTTCTTCTCCTTCCATCCATTCGATGGCCTTCAAACATGATTATAAATGGTTCGCCCTGCGGTTTTGCGCCATGCCGGCCATTTGATAGGCCGAGTTTGTTTGAAACATTGTTTCGCCGGCAGGAAGTAGGAGGCTTTGCAGGGCTCAGGTCTCTATAGGCACCCAGGGCACTAGTTTTAATCAGTTAAGAAAGATACCTCAACTGTATTGTGTGTGTGTGTGTGAGTGTCATACTCTTTTAACTTTTATAAAAGGACTTTGAATCTAGTTTGAATTTACTAATAATAATACACACTGCTCAAAAATTAAAGGAACGAGCATAGAAGTAAAAACTAAGCAATACAGTCACCCCATCAGCATATAATGGAAAAGAAGAGTATACATGTTTCAAAATACATTAAGCATTTTTTATCTTTCTAACGGGTCTACCAGATTGGTAACTACCATTGCAGACCTAGTACGTCCTCGGGAGCTGGTATCACTTTTAGTGTGGCACCATATAAGGAGGATACTTAGTACCCCCAATGGTACTGACACCGGTTTAAACTGAGAGGAAGCAATAAAGAAAAAGATGCAAAAAAAATTTTGTATGGGGAGCTTTGCAATTATCTGAAACGATAAAAATATTTCAAGGTAATAATTTGGTTGCATGTAAATGAAAAATATATATATATTGTTTGAGAAAGAGGATACGTGTGTTTCAATATATTAGTGGTCTCTTTAGACAGCAAAGTACAGTAAGCGATTTCCATAATAACTAAGGTTATCGATACTTGGAGTTACAGTATTTCACTTTTCCAAAAGTGCAATCTCCAAAGTGAGTGAGTGAGTGAATATTAACGTCGCACTGTTCAGCTACAGGGGCTTTTGGCGACAGACTAAGTAATTTTGAATCATGGTGAGTGAAGTGGACGATACCTGAGCTGGCACCCACCTCTCCCTAACTGTACAATCTCCAAGACGGGACTGATGGCAAATATTGGTCCTGCAATGCATCAGCCAATTTTGTCCTAAACATGCTCAGGAAATCGAATTTAGGGCAGAACAGCTTGCTGTACTCTCCATACGCCGTATTATTTTTTAACTCCAATCATGCTCTCCAAGTTGAGCTAAATGAGATCTGGCATTAAAATAGTTTAAAGAATCTTGGATAACTGCAGTGTGAGTGCAGAATGAGATCTCAGTATGTCATCTGCATACATCTGAGCCTCAAAATTGTCCTTCCGAATAATATGCAGATCCGTACATCCACTAGCGGGCAGATTAAAGCTGATATCACTCAAACATCTAATCTACAATGGAGTTTTTGCAAAATGAACGTGAAATCATTACATAGTGTCTTGAGGTCAACAGAATACACATCACTGGCCTACGTGCATAGTAACCACCCTTATGAAGCCTATTTGGCATGACAACATCCGTCTTGTTGTCAAAAACAACTGCCTTTGTAGATGAATATTACACCGCATGTTTTGTCTTGACGAAATGTAAACAGGAGATTCCAATACTAGATTGATGCAATAGCACATGACAACACTCTAATCGACATTCCAACAGAGTATTTATTCTTATGTCTTCACAAAGATTCAGAGCTCTCAATTGTTCACAAAGCCATAGGTTCCGGTAAGTCACATTGTTGGGATTGCTGCTGTTTTCAAAACAAAAGCGGAATAATTGCGAATTACAAATGAGGCGATGAAAAAAAATTTTTAAGAAGTCATTTTTTTCTGATCGTATCTCCTTTTTATTGGCGTTACGGGCTTTTATTTGTATATAAAGTGTTCTTCCTTATTTTTTGCTACACTTTATGCTCTTGTTTTTTTTAAACAGATATTTAGCTGATCGTGAACTCAAACCTCCAACTGAACTCGCGATAGGGAATTTTCAACTACATGTAGCAACAACACGTTAATCAGTGTGTGAGTGAGTGAGTGAATGAATATTAACGTCGCACTGTTCAGCTACACGAGGGCTTTTGGCGACGGACCACGTAATTTTGAACCATGGTCAAGTGACGTAGACGACACCTGAACTGGCACTCCCCTCTCCTAGCTACCACACCACACCAACGGGAGGACGTTTCAGCTCTCGACAGATTTAGCGTGCATCGCTGCCCTACACGGCAGGTCTTTAGTGGTACTGGGCTCGAACTCGTGACAAAGCCAGCCACGATCCGATATACCCACTCTCGGCTACCACTTTGAAACCACCACGTTAATCAGTCATTGTTAAAATTTATTTAGTGATATCTAAGCTGCATTAGATTAATAATTATTTTTCAATTAAAATATGAACTTTAAAAATAACAGAAATATACATATCGTCTACTACTAGAAGATTACTCCAAAAATATACTATTATTTTCTAAATTGGGTATTAGGCTACCATAAAATTTAGACAAGAAAAAAAAAAAGATTCACTGGTAAATTTTTAGCCCAGACAACATGACACAAATTTCTATAATTACTTCATTACAGTCTGCGCCATGAGCATCCCTACATCAAATTGGCTATGTGTGAAAAGTTTTATACTTGCAAGAGTTACTTAAGAATAAGTTTTCTTCTTTCAAAAAGTATGTGAGAGAAGTCAGTAAAAGTTCACTAATAAGAAATTATTTTAAAAACTTTCGAAGCGCTGTGTCTCAAAACATTTCACTCTAACTATCATAGGAACTGTTACATTCATATCTGTATTCTTAGTCATTTCTAAAGATGAATACTAAGGTTAAAATTTAAAGAAAGTTGTATTTAATTCGAAATTCGTGCTTGAAGAAAGAGTACCTCTATTACAAGGTTTTATACATACATCTTTTTTTTTCATTATAAATGTACACTTTATGCAACACATTGTACAACAAATTATTCATACGTAAAAAAATTGTAATTATTGAACGAATTTTTTCGCAATAATGGCAAAATTTGTATGATTTTTTTTGTAAATGATAAATTAGAAAAAAAAAGTAAGGTTTTAGATAATAAAGATCTGTGTTATAAAACTTTTTCGTAAATTTAAAAATGAAAGATAGAGCATAGGCATATAAAATCTGTTTATATTACAATGCAGTCCGACTTCGATTAACCGAAGCCCTATAGAACAAATTTCACGATATAACGAATTTGTATTTTCCGCCATTTAAAATGAAGGCAAACCCTATTTAATAATAACAAATCCCATTAACAAATTGTAATTTTTCGGGAAAATTCATTAGCTTAATTTTTGGGAATGGATTTTTTATAACATTTTGTTTGTTTGAAACAGAAAGATTTTTCTTGTAAGCAGAAAATTGTGACGGAAAGGGTGAATCCCATCATTAGATTTTAAAGGTGCAGATGAGTCACGGGTGTAACCTATCGCGTAAGTTTTGAATCGAACAAGAAATTCTTTCTTATCTCATTCCACTTCAACACGGGACATTTTCTTCCATTTGTTTTTTCGGAGAAGGAAGTTTTACACACGACGGTTTGCAGAAAATTTTGTCAGAGGCAATGAATAGCGATTCTGATGCAGGAATTGATAACGAAACTCTTAGCAAAACTATTATGATTCCTAATACCTTACATTGTTCAGAAACTGAAAATATACCTCGTGCAGGGATGTAAATGACGCAGTATTTTTTTTCTACCTAAAGTCGATTAAGAACTCCCTCGAATTAGGAATCAAAAGAATGATACACATCTGAAGTGGTGCTTATCCGATTACAGAACCCGCGACCTACTGTTTCAAAGGGCCAGTAACATACTACTAGAAAAAGTGATCACCACTGTCTGGAGGCTGTAACTGGCTTATGAGATGATACCCCCACACATCTATTGGTCAGATTTAAATTTCTATCAATTACCCAAAATTCCCAATATTATTTTTAGCTATTGAATAACAATGCAGTTTCTAAGTGTGTGTGTGTGTGTAGTTGCTTATTATAGAATTTCCGAAACGTAAATGGCAAGAAAGTGGAGGTGTTTTGCCTGTTGATGCGAATAACCCATCATTAACGAACAAAATGATCAGTTCCAATGAATTCGTTAAATAGCGGTCCGACTGTACTTTATGAAGTCAAAGTTTCCATTTTTTAACACTTCAAAATGTTTTTGATCAACATTTAATTAATCGAAAAGTATCCGATAACAATGCTTTCCAACAAATCATCATTTCCCCTTTTTCTTCATCCCCACACTCCAAAAACAGTAACACTAATTTTAATAATTAAAGGAATTTTAAAAAAGATGGAAAATCATATCGCTGTATTAAATTCTTATTTCTTCGAACTTTATAGAAAAATAATTTACAACTTCTACTGAAAATATATCATCAAAACAATGTATTGTTTACAGTATCATTTAATTAAGCTAATTATGTTTGTCAGTATTTAAAGCTTTTTTTCCCTGCAGTTCTTATAATAACACATTTAATTTTAAGTTTATAAAAACTAGAAAATCAATTATTTAAGAAAAACTGTAATTTAATAGAGTCATTTCCAAAGAAAAAAATGCATACAAAAACAGAGAATACGATAGATTGTATCTTTCGATGTTTATCGAGAAATACGATCGTCATTATATTAATTATATCTAGTACGTGTATAATTAATTATTTAACAGTTGTTGACTTTAAAAGTGTTCTAGAATTCGTAAGGGTGTAGGACACTCTTTTATTTATTTATTTAAATTTATTTATTTATTGCTTTTTTATTTTTTTTAAATGGGTACAGTCGTTTTTTTTAGAAATCCTATTATACGAGTATATCACTAGATCTTTTATTTAGTTACTTTTAGTGAAATGATTAAAAATAAAGAAACACCATTAACCATAATAGCAATTAACCTTCAAAATGCAATTTTAAAAATTTAGTTTTGCTTCGCATTATTTCAGTTGATTCTGTGAAAGTAAACCCCAAAAATTTTTCAAAGGGGGTCCATTTCCGAACAATAAACAGTAAAACATTTAAATTTTTGAATAAATAAATAGCATTAATTCATAAATTAATTATTAACAAAAATAATTGAATTTAGTACTATATACACAGGTTGCATAATCAATCGAAAAATGGTCTTTGGGAGGGACCGGGGGCCCCCCCCTGTGTGCGCCACTGCTGTCACAGATATCATCATTTTTCAAAAAATTGCATCTTTATAGAGAAAAA
>BMAV01021829.1:0-286924 GCA_019973955.1 Trichonephila inaurata madagascariensis | reverse complement strand
TATGAGACTATCCTAAACATCTGTTGTTCAGCTGTTCATAAACAAGATTTACCATTTCTACAAAAAAAAGGGGAAATTAATCCCAAAGGTTTTTTAATTATTATTTCCAGTCAGTGTATCCCAAATTAGATATAAAAATTACTAGAAATATCCATTCTGAACATTTTCCCTCGAAATAAAAAGCTATATTCGTCTAAAATTATTGTACTATCTCTATCTAAATCCTTAGAACTATCAAGCCTTTTACACACCTAAGGAACTATAGTATCTCAGCTGGCAAGAAATTGATCAGTTAAGGCGGTTTTCAGTAAGGCTAATGTTAAAGAATAGGACCCAAATATGGAATATTTTTTTCAGATATAAAAGTACTCAAACATTAATATTATATTCTGGCCTTACTATCCGGTAGAGAATCACTTATTTTATCATACTACTTATTTTTATCCGAGTTGAAACATTTTTTTTCTTTTATAAAATGTGTGTGTTTCGCATTTTTTCTCCTATACCGCAATGCTAAATGAGCTATCCCTTTACATGTTAAAAAGAAAAACGAATTATTTATGAAATATTTTCAAATTTTATAAAAACTCTACATTTTAAACAAATCTGAGTTACAATGTCACAAATTTTTATAAAAATTGCGACAATTTTTCTGTCTGAAAATGTGCTCCACGTTAAGTTCACACTCTTGTGCATACGGCGAAAACACCCTAACTTTTCAGTTTTGTTTGTTACCAACGCGCTTGCTTTTAACAACAATGAATTCAATTTTAAAAAATGTATATTATACTAATGAAAAATTTCTTTTTAGTGTTTTATTTGATTGAAATTTTTTTTCCTTGCACACACACACACAGACACAAATATTTGCAAAAATTTATATGGAACAATTAAATATGCTGTGATTTAAAGACTTAAAGTGTCGCTGCAGCTATTAATCTCATCGTCTGATTCTGAGTATTTTATATTTACACTCATGTCCACAAATTAAGGATAATGTCAGCTTTTGCAAATAAAAGTTCGAAAACAAAACAAACATGAAGTATTCATAAAGTCTATTTATTAAACGATAAAGAACAGAAGAGATGATGCATGTACGATACCATTTATAAAAACTATGAATTTTGCTCATAGGAGAAATCATTAAAAAATACCACCTTTACAAACACTTAATATCGCAAGATTTTGGTTAATACATCGAATGTCTTCCATGCTGTGAAATACAGTTCGTATAACGTCTAGATCTGCTGAGTATCAAACTATCGCGCTGATCTTGGAGAAATTACTTTACTATAGGAAGTAATGCTCCCCTAAGTTCTCTGGTTCTCATGTAGGAGATGGTTGATAGGCTGCAACTCATCAGCCAAGCATATCCTACACGTGTTCTATCGAATTCAAATCAGATAAGAATACTGGCCATTCCATATGGTGACATCCTCAGATTAAAGGCATTCGTTTGCGATGTGTGCTCGGTGAGAACGCGCATTATGTTCTTCTTCAATGGCTCGACAGCCCTGACTTCTCCAGAAGTTTTCTCCAAGAATCTCTACTTTTGGTAAATGTTTTCCAGTTTTTGACCTTGAAAATTTCGATGTCTTTTTCGACACAGTCAGTCCATCTTAACGGGGGTCTGCCCCAAGGTCTATTTCCCATGGGCTTTGCCAGAAAGACTTTCTTGCAGCAGCGATCTTCATTCATTCTAGCAAGATGACCAGTCCATTTAAGTCTCTGTTATTTGACAAATTTACAATATCAGGCTGTTTGTAAATTTTGTAGAGTTTTAATTTGGATCTTCTTCTCCATGATCTATTCACTTGGATCCCAACAAGAATGCAGCGTGGATCTTTCTCTCGAAAATTTCCAAAGCTTCCTCTTCACGTAAAGTCAATGGCAAAGTCTCTGATGCATGAGTCAGGACAAATTTTATAAGACTTGTAAAGAAGCAATTTAGTTCTTAATTTGAGAAAACTGGATTTTAAATATCTCTTCAAGGCATAAAAACATCTATTTGCAGCAATGATTCTGCATTATCATTCATAAACAAAGTTTCTGCCCTCATGGCACCCTAAACAAACGTACATGTTGTTTCAGAATATTTTTTTCCGTCATGATTCTGATTTGAGCATGCAGCTCTGTTCTGGAGCCAGTATAATTCCCCAAAACAAGCAATACCCCACCACCGTAACAGAATCGTTCAATGATGTCTTTGTGGTAAGTGGTACCTGGCGTTCTCCATAAGAAAGTCCAACGTGAATCAGAAAGCAAGCTAAACCTGGACTCATTGGAAAACATCATACAAGCGCACTGTGACGATATCCGCATTGCATGTTCGTTATTCCAGACTAACCGTTGGCGACTGTGAGTTGCCGTGAGCTTTATACATCCCACGGCCAATCCTAAAGATGTTAAAAAGACAGCTAAACATAATATTTGGAATTTTTCTTAGTAATCCATTTTTTTACTATTATTCATATTACATAATTTTATCGATCTTTTGTTTAAGAAAGGGTATAACAATACATTATTCAGCTAGTAGAAAATGTAACCAAATTAAAATACAGAATAATTCACAACATCAGTTTTGAAATTTTACTGCTGTCAGTAAAAAGTTTGAAAAAATTTTATTTTAAAAGCAAAATTTTTCATACAGAGGCATAATGTTGTAAATATTATCGGGTCTTACGCAAAACATTTCCGTGCAAAATCAATTAATAATTAAAAAAAAATATTCCATGCAAAGTTTTGCACACATAAACAGTTTTTGCTACCTTCTTTTTTATTTTTATTCATTTATTTACTTTTTAAATATCACTAGGCAAATATTGCTTAGGACAGTGCTTATCAAACTTTCCATACCTGCGCCCAAATTTTCAATCATAATTTTCATCGCCCCCCCCCCTCTCCATACAATAACAATGTATTGAATTCAATAATGATATACTTTGACGTAAAGCTACAATACGACTAATTATAAGCGGTACAAATTATCAAGATAAATATTAAATTTTGTGTATAATTTTATGACATGCTCATAGGGTCACTGGTAATTATTAAACTTATTCTTAACTTAGTACTGCTAAATTAATTATGAAACACATTGTGCAGTACTGATGCATTTATAAGTGTATTTCATCAGTGTAAATGTGTATTTTATTTTTTATTATGTCAGAATGTTTTTTTATGTTTACTTTCAGTAAATTAATATTATTTTTAAATAACCTTTTGCTTTCTTTTCAAAATATTCGCCCCCACCTAGAGTTATCATGCCCCCTCCTAGGGCGGCGCACCCTGCAGTTTGAGAAACACTGGTATAGAACATAAAGTATAGAAAAAAAAATTATGTGAAATATTTTTTAAAACGTAAAAATACCCAAATCAATTAGTCATAAATCTAAAACAACATATTAAAAAAAAGTCATGTACTCACACTGCATAGCATATTCCTAAATAAATTATCATAAATAAAGTCTTTATAAAAATATCAGCAAAATGTCATGTGTAAAAAGTATGTAGACAAAATACATAAATTTCAATAATTTAAAAAAAAACTGAAACTTCAAAAATGTAAATTTAAAACGGTTAAAATAATCAAATCATTATAAAAAAGAATGAAATGGAAAGGTGCAAAAGATTCTCTTCTAGAAGACTTGTTTTTTTGGGAACCTTCTTTAGAAAGGGGAAGAAAAATTTAATACATAAAAAATTTCGAAGAATTCATTATCAAGTAATCTTAAAACCTTTGCTTTTTTCAAAATAAAAAGGCCAAAAATTATTTTTTTTTTTTCCCGGGGTAAAAAAAAAAAAAACATAAAAAATTTTTAAAAAAGGGGAAAGAATTTTTGGGGCCAAAAATAAAAAATTTTTTATAAAAAGGAATTTTTTGAAAATTAAATAAAATTAAAAAAATTTTAAATACCCCAACCCCCCGTTGGCTTTCTGATAAAATTTTTAAAAAAAAAAACTTTTTGAAAGATTAAATGAAAAAACACCTAATTGTTTTAAAAATTTTTTGGAGACCGAAAGAAAAAGTTTCAATTTATGGGTTTTTAATGTTTTTTTAAAAAAAATAGAAATATTTTGAATTTTTGAATGACGTATTCATTTGGCGCGTATATATACTAAGTTACCCATAAATTTGAATTATTTAAAGTTTTGGTAGATCGAAAAAAATTTTTAAAAAAACGTTTTTAAATTTAAAAAATGAAAATTTAATTTAAGACAAAAGGGCCTTTCTTTTAAAATGCTTCTTTATAAGATTTGGAATTTTTAAAAATCCTTTACCGTTTCAAATTTAAAAAAACAATGAAAAATTTTTTTTTTTTTTTTTAAAAACTTTTAAAAGGGGGGCCTTTAAAACAATCTCGAATTAAGAAAAAAAAAGGTAAAAAATTTTAAACTTTTTTTTATTTTGGGAAAAAAACGGGAAAAAATCCTTTTTGAAAAAAAATTTATAAAATTTTTTTTAAAAAGCCTGGGGCAGTAATTAAGCACTCCCTTTTTTTAAAAAAATTTTTTTTTTGCCTGTTAACAAAAAACCCGTTTTTCAAAATCTTTGCGTGTAAATTTCTGAAAAGAAATAAGCCCAGAAACCACGGCGTAGCTAACTCTGGGGGGCCTGTCAAAAATTTCTTTGGGGCCCTTTTTTTAGGTATGGGAGCCATTTTGAAGCATTTAGTTACTCATTTTGGGGGCCCCCCGGACCGTATTTGAACGGGGGGTTACCCCCCGAAAACACGACAAAACAAAAAAATTTGGCCCCCTTTCATTTCAATATTTTAAAAAGTGTCACGTTTCAATTAAATTTTGCTAAAAGTTCTTATGGTTGTAAAAATTTTTGTATTATATCAAAAAATAAGAAACAACTCAGAAAAAATTTAGTGAAATCAAACTGTATTTAGTCTTGCCGTCCAAAAAAAAGTAATAGAAACGTTTCCCATATTTCCTTCCCCGTTCAAATTTCTAAATTTCTTAAAAAAATAAAAAAAGTTTTTATCTATATCTATTTTCAATTCAAAAAAAAAATTTTGATTCTTACATAAACATGATAGATATTTTATTTTTTTAAATTTTAAATGACGACGGGGGGAAATATTAGATGAATCAGCATGCACGAATATGATTTTAATATCGAAGTTTCTTTTAAATTTAGTTTTGGTTCTGAAAAAAAAACATGTCAAAAAACGAGTTCAAGTAGTAGTATGTTTGGGCAGAGATTGCGACAAGGGCGTCTGCATGACTCGCCGAGGAAAAAAAATAATAATATTCAAAAAAAAAATTTAATAGTATAGTTCCAGATTTATTTTTAAAAAGTCATGACTAGCACATAAGTTAGATGAGCAGATGTGTGTCTAGTAAATCTTTTCCCGCTTTATTTCGGCTGCGAGTAACGAGCAATAGCTTGAGTGCTGAAGGAACATAAAGAATGTGATTCTAAAAACAATTTTTTTTATCCCCCAATGGAAATAATGAATTTTGAAAAATATTTTTATATATATAAAAATAGACCGGAATGAGAACAATTTGCTTATTATGAAGTAAGTGTTCACATTAACTTCAGATGGTCTGAGAGCATTTTCTTCTGAGCGTAAATGAATTTGATACTTTTCATCATATTACTAAATAATTCTAATTTTACAAAACTTTTTTTTTTTGAGAACAAAAATCATTTTCAATGTTATCAACACGAGACAGTTTACGCGTGTAATTTTAAATATTGCTTAAAAATAGTAAAGATGACAAAATTTAAAGAATGGCTTAGAATTGATTTGTATAATCACGCTAAAATTCAATACAAAAAAGATTTTTAAATAGTCACTTTATTATGAAGATTTAAAAATTTATAGTCGTTAGATCATTTGTATATATTCAAAAAGCATTAAAAAAGAAGAAAAAAAAATATTTAAATTATAATATATTTAAGAGAAACGTATTTTAAATAAAATATAGCTCTTAAAAAAACTGAAAAACAAGCTTTTATGTTTAATCAAACTAAAAAGTAAAAATATAATTCTTAATATAAGAATAAAATGATTAACGAAAATTGATGTCAAATTTTTTAAAAGCGGGGTGTTTTTTTATTAAATTTTTCCAACTCAGCATTTCGCAAGAACTAGTAAGAAATTATAACAAATTTATATAGGGCACCCAGCTTTTACCCCAATGACATTTTTTATGTTAATTTTTTATTCTTTTTATACGTTTTTTTCAAAAGCATCATTTTTTATATTTTTTAAACAAAAATTTATTTTTCATTTTTTAGTTCGATCTACAATAAAAGCATGCATTTTTAGTTTTTTAAACTATCATTTATTGAAAGTTGATTTATGATCATTTTAAATGCGCCATGTTTTAGAATCTGGAATACCCATTGGCATACTAACCCAGTGGGTAGGGCCCGGTTTTAAAATGTAGGATCACCAACTAAAAAAAATGGGAAGAGCTAAATTTCAAATATTTCATGCGAAGGTGTTTTTGTCAATGATATTTTTTTACTAAAAAGAGCTCAATATTTCTCTGAAACTTGCATCAGTATTATACGCAAAAGTACACTTTTTTTAATCGAAGAGTTTGTGAAAATTATTATTATTATTTTAATCCGGTGATCTCTGAATCAATTCTCAGCTGTTTTGGTAAAATGAAGCAATGAATAATGTTTGATCAGTGTGAATATGCATTTTATTTTTTATCCTGTCTGAATTTTTTTTTTTTGCTTCATTTCAATAAATTAAAAATTATTTTACATCTTTTATTTTGGACTTTTCGATATGCTCGCCCCACCCCTGTTTGAGAAACGCTGGGTTAAAACATAAATATTTTTTTTTCACTTGCTCGAATCTTTTTTTTATTTCCAGTTCCATAAAAACGGGAAAATTGTTTATATTATGGTAAAAAATGGCAGACGCAAACCTTTTGCTGTTATAGGGTTGTAATAATCTTTTAGTCGTCAAATCTGGAAACGATATAATGAATTAGTCACCAAATCTCAAAATCCTTATTCCTGACTATCCTGATCAGGACAATGAAACAAAGTTGTAAAATTATTGTATTGTGTCATCGGTCCTTGACAAGTGTGCAAAATTTCGATTTAATCTGACCTTTTAAAGTGGGTAAAAATCGAATTCAAAGATTCCGTTTCATACAAGTGAAACTTATAAAAGCGTGTCAAAAAAGCACCAAGATTCGAACTCGACTACAATAATAAAGGCTAAGAGCATGCTAAAATGACTCGCGGCTGTTACTACCGTTACAAATACGGGAAATTGCAAATTTAAACTGAGTAATATTTTTACAATTTTTTTACAATGAAAAGGAGAACAAAAATAAAAGAAAAAAATTACAATATAAATACATAAAACATTTATTAATTCAAACAAAAATGCACTAATTAAGCTAACATCCACTTTAATTATTTACTTAAACGAGTATTTTTCCATTGAAGGAATTTTTTTGTAAATACATCAGAAATTTCTAAGAGAAAGAATTATCCTTCATAGTGATCTTTACGGTAAGTACTACAGCTTAAGTACAATAATCAATCTTGTTTTCTCACTTGTCCAAAAAAATCATAACCAAATGAAAGAACTCTTTCAGCTACTACATTAGTTCCTGGACAGCACAACGTAAATTCAACAAGAATAACTAAATTTTCATATAGAATGTGTCCATTTTTAAAATGCCTATAATATTTCAATCCATCTTTTATCAATTTCAACATGCTGATTTTCCCATTGTTCTAATTTATCAGAATTTAAAGATACGTTCGGTCTTCTAATTTCTTCAAAAAGACAATTGTCACCAACTTAAATATCTGACATTTCTTTCGATAAAAACTCAACACATTTTTTTATATCTGCCCGGTTTACTTGTGATGAAGTCAAAAAACACCATTGAAAACTGTTATTTCCTGTGATATTTGTTTCAGACCATTCTTCGACATATTGGAAACATGTTTGGGGAAAAATTTCTACATTTTTTGGTAAATTTTTCCCGTTATGTTCGATTTGATTCTTCTAAGGTTGACAATTTCTTTTATTATTTTTAAAAAAGAAAAAATTTTTTTCTTCAATCCTAAATTTTTTGAAGAACAAAATCATTCAAATTAAGACTAACTTCTGTAGCTCAAATACGTTCACCATCAATCTTTTGAATCATTTTATAGAAAAGAGATGCCGGATTGTGTACAAAATAAACTGCTGTTTGTAAAAAATGCACCATAAATGAATCATCAGAATTAAATGAAATGTAATGTAGAAACGACTTGTATTACTACAAATAAATGACGAAATTTTCAAAGCAAAAAAAAAAAAAATATTAAGTGTCCGAAATCAGTATTTGGTGAAGCCACCACGCGCTGCAATAAGTGATGCTATACGACGTGGCATGGACTGAAACAGATTTTGAATGTCAGCTTGTGGAAGAGAATTCCATATTGCTTGTATGCACAGCAAAAGTTCGTCTTTTGAAGCTGCAGGACGCGATCACGAGTCAGACGCTGACCAACCAAATCCCACACGTGCTCAATAGGCGACGTATCCGACGAATAAGCAGGCCAAGGAAGAAGTTGCATGTGTTGGGCTGAACAGAAATCTCGAACAGTCTTTGCAACATGTGGGCGTGCATTATCCTGCTGAAAGATAGCTCCAGGGATGCCTTGAAGGAAGACAACGACTGTAGCACTTCACGGACGTACCTGTTGCTATTGAGATTACCCCAATTCGTAGTAAATTGGATCATCCATGATACGAAATCGCACCTCAAACCATAACTCCGGGTGTTAGCCACTATGTCGTTCTATAACGCACTCTGGAAGGCAGCGTTCACCGGCATAGCGTCTAACATGAATGTGGCCATCCTGGTCCCATAAACTGAAGCGTGATTCATCTGAAAAGACAACGTGGTGCCAATCAGCTTGCCAGGTTCTGTGCTCATGAGCTCATTGCAGACGGAGTCGTTGATGGTTTGTCGTGAAGGGGTTCCTGTATAAAAGCACCCTTGCACGCAATCGATGGTGCAGCAGATTTCGACGAATTGACGAAGCCGACATTAGTACACCTGTAGAAGTAGACCAACGTGCTTCCAACTGCCTGGCGGAAGCTGTACGGTCATTCACCGCCATGAGGAGCAGGTGTCGATCGTCGCGCGCTGACGTCACTTTCCGTCGCTCACTGCCAGTTTTTCGAGTTGTTCGGTGCTCGTCGGTCCACTGCTTCCAAACACGCATCACTATGGAACTGTTCCACTGCACACGAGATCCTATTGCGCGATAGGAAAATCCTCCTTCTCGAAGGCCGATAATCCTCCCCCGTTCAAACTCCGTGAGTTGTTGAAATTTCTCCTGGTAAGTTATTTCGTCGTGGAGGCATACTTAATTATCACTAAACGTTAGCCACTAACAAATAATCATTAACTATTTTCAACGTTCCACTACAGCCCTCTATTTATACTCTTCCATCATTAGTTCATATGGCGCTGCGCACGCCACACATACGTGGTGGCTCTGAAACTTTACTATTTTATGTAACATCCTATAACTGATATTTGCTGCAAAGCTCACATTTTTTAATTCTGATGATTTCTTCATGGTGTTGCATTTTTCTACAAACAGCAGTGTACATTATTATCTTTGATAATTCCCATTGTACTGGCACATGACGAGTGACAGTTGGGTCTCGCATCTCTGAATACATGGTTTAAAAGATTTGTTTTAAAATATTGAAAAGGAGGACAAGTAGAAGGACACTTTTCGAGGAAGGACAGAACCTAAAAAAGGACTGCCCTCCCTAAAGGTGGATGATTGGTCACCTTAGTAATATGCAATGACGTAGCGGAGAATATTAGCCCCTCCTCCCACCTGCAAAGTCAGGTTTTGGGTCCCAAGCCAGATGTTACAAAGGGTACGTACCTGGCATCAGTAAGGTTTTGAGGCCCCTAAAATCTTCCTTCCCAGCAAAGAGAGAATGTACGTTAAGCCACTGGTAATATGTAATACCTACCATCTTCCAAAACAGAGCTATATTTCACTTGTATTCATTAAAAAATTCGTGCACTATGCGTATTTTCTTTCCTTTCAGCTTTTTTTTGAAAAAAAAAATACTGTTGCATTTTTTACTTTCTATGAATGCACAGACTAAAATTCTTCGAGAATATGTATTTAATAAAAAATTTAAATTTTTCCCCATTTTTTTAATACTTTAAAAGTTTTTTTAAAAAGGGGAAAGTCACTGTTTTAAATCGAGATTTTTTAAATTTTACGTTTTCATGTTTGGATCCAAGTTCCGGGAAATGGATTTTTAAAAGCTTTTAAAAGGATAATTTTCATATATTTAGTGACACTTTGATTAGAATACATGTATAAAATTGTTTTAAAGGGTATTTTTGACTTTATTTAAATACTATTTCAGCTAAAAAAACTTAGAATAACCCTTTTTAAAAATTTTTCCCTTTTTTTAAAAAAAGCTTCTATTATGATAATATTTTGCCTGTATAAACTCGACCCGCAGAGGCTCAAGTTTTTTTGAAATATATAACAAAATTTATCCATTTTAAAACAACAGAGGGGAGAAATTTTGAAAAAAAGCCGATAATTATTTCAATGGGGTTTTAACTTGAAAATAATGTGAATTTTTCAAAATCATAGTTGACCTTTTGTACAGGCTCTGAGCTATATACAGGCAAAATATATATAATAGAAGCATTTTCACAAAGGGATTTGAAAAGGTTATTCTAATTAACTGCCGAAATATTGTATTTAAAAAAATTTTTTTGTCAAAATGCCCTTTTTAAAAAATTTTATACATGTATTCAATCTGAGTGACACTCAATATTAAAAATTATCCTTTTATCCTTTTAAAATCAGGGTTTCCCAAACAGTCGGAACTAAAACTTTTTTGAACTAAATCTCAATAGTACTTAACATATATTAAGTGCAATTTTTTTTAAATGAAGAAATAACGTTAAATTCACTGGCGGAGCTAGTCCTGAGTGGGCCCCGTATCGAAATTCCTTTAAGGCCCTTTTTGGTGAGCTCTCAATATTTTACGATTTTTTTCTTACACATTTTGGGTCCCCTGAAGCTTGGTGGCTCCGTATCATTGATACGTCTGATACGCCTCTGGTTAAATTGTAATTAATGTTATCATTAACTTGATTTCTTTTATTAAAAATTGATTTATGCCACTTTCAAAATAAACGGCTCAATTTATGAGTAGCGAACTGCACATTTTGTAAGCATAATTTCCTTGTTGTGTGGAAAATCTTTTGAAAATTATCTGATTTCATCGAAATTTTCAATTTTCATTTTGAAACACACTCACGGAAACGTTCCTGGAATTGAACGATATCCTTGAAAAAAATTAATTTACGTATAACTTGCAAAATCATTCGGTAGTATGAAAAGTAAATTACGTTTAGAACGATTTCAGTGCTGTTATTTGGTTTTTAAGAAATAAAGAAATAAACTTGAATAACAGGAATCTATTGATTGTTTTCAAACAATATCTTTCTAGAAAGGTACATAAGTTAATGAGGATGGAATACAAGTTCCGATATATTGATTTCATTTCATGGATTATTATTTATAATCATTGAGGATGAAATCTGAGCTTTTGTTCATGTTCCCTTTCGAGCTTAATTTCTACATACCTTCACCCCGAACGTCACATAAATAGCACATATACATTTGGTGTGTCCCGAAACTCAGTGTCAAGTGGGCACACGGCGAAAGTGGAGGGCCTGTCATAACATTTCTGGGAAAAAAATAATAAAAAATTCCATCTAGGTTGAATAAGGACTAGCATGTTTTTGAAAATATGGAAAATTGATACCCTCTCCCTATATTGCATGGTTAGGTACTGTGACAACCAGTGGTGCACAAAAAGTTTTTCACGGGGGTCCAGGGTCGAAAGTCCACCCTTATACACATATCATACCTCAATACGACGCCTAACGTATTATTTTGATTTTGTCGATTTTGAGAGCAAAAAGCAGTAAAAATAAATTATTGAAAAAAAAAACTTTAATTAATAAAATAAATTGTTAATTACAAATACAGTGACATATGTTTAACGCGAAATTGTTTTGGACGAAATATAGGTTAACAAGATTAGAATACAGCGGTCCCAACAAACTACTATGTATTTTCATACAATTTTTTTTCTCTTACCTTGAAACGAAAAAATTTCCCTTCCGAGAATGAACAAAATACAGAAAACACGGCGAGATTCAAGAGGGGTGTGAAATGAAAGAAAGGTGATTTCACATGTTTCGCAGGAAGGAGGCTAACTTTGATTGGAAATATCCTCGGAATAGCCTGTAACACGAGCCAATTTTATTTATTTAAGCTACTTTCATCCTCCACCCCTGCAAACGCAACACAAAAGCAGTTAATATCTCATCAGGAGGCTTAGGAATTCGGTGATGAGAGTACATCGTAGTGGGAGTAAAAATCAGGGATTAGTTCGCGCGTTCCCCTTCTTCTGTTATAGAAGAATTTTCTAACGAGCACAATGGCAAAGAGCTCAAGTGGAAAGCAAACTTCTATTCCGCTTAATATGAAGATGGAGCTTGTTGATCAAAAACAAAAGACGAAAACGGAAATCTGTAAAGATTTTGGAATTGCTAACATTTTGTATAAAATTTCATCAAGTTCTTGTGAATGTTTTTGTTTCATTGACTTTTATTAATATGCATATATATCTATGTAAATAAAATGATATGCATATATATCTAGGTAAATAAAATGATATGTATATATCTATGTAAATAAAACGAGATATGCATATTTATGGTAAATAAAATGAACTTGAATAATTTAATTTTGTTGAATATATATTTTTTCTTTCTTCTTTTTTTTGCAATATCCTTTTACACGAATTTCTTTTAACACGAAAATGTATTTCAGTTTTCGCTGTATTTAATTGAATTTTACATACCATATAATACATAGGATTATCATCAATCGAAAAAAATTCAAGGGTAATGGGAGGAAGAGTCCGGACCCAGAACATCCTCCTGTTGTGTGCGCCACTGGTGACAACAAATTCCACAAATTTAGTGAATTTTTCACTAACGTGATCTAACATGACCGGCGGTATTAATCACAGACCCAAATCGTGCAAAAAACTTTGCTGCCTGAGTTAAAATCAACGTAGTTTGAGAAAAAGATGTCTCTTAACTTTGACTCTCCATAAAGAAAAGTATATATTGCACGCACTGGCGTAGCTAGTTCTGAGTGGGCCCTGTATCAAAATTCCTTCGGTGCTCTTTTTTAGATAAGAGAACCCTGTTAGTGGTCTTGTAGTTACACATGTTGGGGCTCCTGTTGCTGTATCATTGATACGGCGGTAGCTACGCCCCTGATTGCAAGTGACCTCAAGCAAATTACTCAAAAGAAGGCCCATTTAGGTAAAATTCCAAAATGGTACATTTGCTACTTTTCTATCCATAACAATTATTGTGCTTTTTAAAAGGTGTACAGCCCATATTCGTGTTAAAAAGGCAAACATTTCGATCATTAAAGTATTTAAAAAAAAAAAATATCTTCCGTTTTATTTTTAAATGTGTTACTTAGTTTGAGCTGCACACTTTAGAATTTTCTTTTTTTTTAAACGAGGTCCTTTTGTAAAAAAAATTGTCAATAATTGTTATGGATAGAAAAATACCAAGTATTGTACTATTTTGAAATCTTAACTATATATATATATATATATATATAAATGGGTCATTTTTTGAAATAACTTGCCTAAGACAGTATGTAATATTTTTCTTTTTATGGAGAATCGGAGTTAGGTGACATCAATATTTCTCAGACACAAAATAATTTAATTTTAACTAAGCCAGTTAAGTTCTTTGTTCAATTTATGAGTGTGATTAATAGTACGGCGATATGATGTGTTAGTGAAAAAATCAGTGTAAAATTGTGAAATTCGGGGTCACCACCGTACCTAATGATGTGATGGAAGGTGTGAATTTTTTTTTTCCACATTTTCAAAAATATGCTAATCATCATTTAATCAAGTGATATGGAAATTTTTTTTTCCAGAACTGATATTAACCCCGCTCTCATCCCATGCCTGCTTGACGCCATGTACGCACAATATACACTTAACTTTTTTCGATACGGATTTTAAACAACACGGTTAAAAAGAGCCAATCTCATTTTTCACATAAATGCATATTGTAGTGTCTAGCTACTGTTCGAGGTAGATTACTGGGTATTTGGCGCAATTCTCCGCACCTACGGGACCGGTTGCTATTTTTGTGAGGAGAAGGTAGTTGACTTTCGAACGGAGCGAACAGAAAAAGAGATTGTCCCTTGGTTTTGGAACGTGAAGGCTCTGGACTGAATTTTCTGTAAAGGAAGGAGAGTTCCTTTATTTTAGCTCGACGTACAGGGCTTGGTTTTGTTGTACCAAGAAGAGATACTTTCTTAGGTTTTGTTTTTAGCATGGCGGACAACCCTTGGTTTGACAGCATTGAGAAGTATTGAAGAAAGTAATAGAGTAAGATAAAGGAGATTAAATTTCAAGCTCTATCAATCATATAAAGAACCTGACTTTGTTAACTTCCTCAAAATATAACGAATTAAATGGGCAAATCACGCTGTCAGAATGGACGAAGATCGCACCACCAAAAAAGTCTTCAATGCCCAACCAATTGGCACACGAAGAAAGGGCAGGTTAAATCTTAGATGGCCTAGACAAAGATCTCCTAGTTTTGAGAACTAAGAATTGGAGAACACTTGCATGAAGAAGGCTAGCTTGGAAAAGGCTTCTTGAGAAGGCCAAGACCCACCCTGGGCTGTCGAGATACTGAGGGAAGGAATAAAGAAAGATATTTACACATACATACAACTGATTTATTCTAACATGATTTAGATTCTTAATTGTTCCTCAAAAGATGAGGACAAATCTCATCTATTATTTTTCATTTTGATTTTTGAGGCACTCTAACTTGGTGCAAGTCTAGAAAATCATTTCTAAACAGCGATCCAAATGAGAACACGACCTATAACTCCAATAAGAACAAAATATTTGTTTTGCTCAGTATCAAGAACAAAAAAACTTACAAAAGAAGTTCGTATTGCAAAGTATTTGGAAAAGAATTCACATGGAAAAACATTATAACGACAGAACAACGCTAAAATCATTGGATTCAAGCATATAACATATATAATAGATCTTTCTAGGGAGAACAGCGATTTCGGTTCATCTAGCCGTAAAGAAATCTGCTGATTATCATCAATTCGCAAAATAATAATTAATTATTATTTTCTAATATTTTTAGTTTAAATCTTTACTTTTTTCTTGAGCGATTTTTTACCGTTCTTAAACCTTTTTTAGTTATTAACTGTGGAATATGTTAAAAAAATTGTGGCTGCGGTAAACTACTGGTCATGTACTCATGGCTAGCTTGTCATGAAGACCTACCTTCATTGCAGAGAAACTGATGCACGTTGAATCTGTCGTGACTCAGTCCTCATGTTGGGGTGGAAGTTAGGAGCCATCTCTGGTGTAGTCCTCGTCACTTCACCGTGGTTAAAAATTACGAAATACGTCTGTTCCGTAGTGAAGTGTCTTAGCGACGGAAAAAGCCCCGCTTGTACGCATATTTGGCTGTAATCCCTTCTATTGTAACCTCACTCAAGGTCAAATGGGTAGGGAACTTATACGCTAACGCCGAGAAAGGACGCAAACAATGCGCTCCTAACGCTATTCAAGAAATACATCTAAACCAATTCATTACAGTTCATTTGAGTCCTTTAGTACGACTCCTAACAACGTCACCAATAGCCCTCGTGTTTCTTTACTGTCCGACGTTAATAAATACTCACATACAGTGCCGGTTTTTCCATTGGGTGCCCAGAGACCTGAATAAATTGAACTTAACCAGCACCTCTTGTGCTGACTTAACCAGGCCCTCTGGTGATAAATTTTGATCCGCCAGTGCCAAGGGGTCCTGTAGATCTTCTGCGTGCAGGGCCCGAAATGAGCTTAAACTATCACTGCATATTTAAGAAAAAAATGTGCTAAAAAAGGAGAATCTTGTTCATTATAACAAAAACATTAGAGAACAAAAAATTTTTTGAAATTAAATTAAATAGAATAATAGCTTCTATTTTAGTAATTGACGTACGTGAGAAAAATCAATGAGTTATAGTCACATTTTGCTCCTAATTGATTCCTTTAAAAAAAATTATGTGCATTTATATATTTTCAAGCTAAATACAATAGAAAAACAGACAATGTGATTCTGTGAATACGTGCATTTTGCAAATCTTTTACAACACATAGGTACATATAAAAAACATGGCGTAGTGCACACAGGACTATGGCACACTTGTATAGACAAAAACTCGTCTAATGCCGTATCTTTATAAAACTAGTGAATTACATTCACATCAGATTTTTGCAAAAGGTAAAATTTCTTCATCGCGTTTAATTATACCCCGAATTTTCTATTGTGTGAAATCAGTTCGAGGATTCAAAATTCGGTTCAAGGTTTAAGTTCAGTTACCGGAACTGTATTCGAGCGGCGACACAAGTTAAAAGGCTACTTTAAATTATATAAATTTAAATAAAGTGTGTAAAAAAACTTATAAATATTATTGTCATTTTTTACGCTTTCAAAATAAAAGGCATTCTTCATTTCATCTAACATGATTTTTGGGAGAAATTTAATGTGTGCGTCACACTGCTCTTTCTAGCGCACGTGCTAATCCCAGACTTCTGGGGACACTTATTTTGACGTTATAAGGTATATTTAATTTTCCTTTTGACGCTAAGGCGCACTTTCGTTCGTGTTTCGTTTCGCTTTCTGAAGTTTTGTATAAATGTTTTTGTTGTTTATTTTTACTTTTTCAGCAATATGGCATCGTCGTCGGATTTCAATGAAAGCGATACTGAATGAGAATATTTGCCGGAAACCGATGAATACAACACTGACTCTGACGCGGAATCATTCATTGCTGATGAAGAAATGGAACAAAAATAACAATACACTTGTGTAAGGCATGTGGAAGAGCTTTTTGTTCCAAGGAACATATTTCGAGCAATTTCACAAAGATTTGTAATTCTAATTATAATTTTCCTATTCTTTCAAATTTTTGTAACTTAACTTTTGAAATTTTATATAGTCCCATTCTTATAATGTTTCATGTACTGGTTACACTGGTTGTACACCTAAATAAACCATGTATCCATGAGGTTTCAGTGAGATATTTTGCCCTATACATTGCATGTATCCACTAGTGGTCACATGGTACGTGAGGGGTTAAGTATATACTACCATTTTTTAGCACTGTTTTTAACGATCGTATCTATTGAGTAAAAAACAGATGCTTATTAATAAAGATCTTAACTTCCTAAATTGTAAAAATGTTCATTAAATGAATAAGGAATTTAAGAGAAACATGTATTCAATTTCTAATATGTCTCTTATAAGTCGCATATCTTTTCATGGTTAAGAGTCATCCTTGCCAATATCTGAGATCGCTTCTGCATTGATACATTGGAGCAGGGGAAAAAAGGACAATTTTCCAGTAAACGAGTTTTGAATATATTTTAATACATATACGAGAAATAAAAAAATAATAGCTAATGCATTTCTAATTTCTACACCACACTAATATGAAGGTTTTGAACCATGACAGGAAGCATACTTTGCTGAAATATTTTCACTGAAAAGGGCCTATACCAAAAATTTTATCCGGTCTAACTAGTATGCATATACATCAGTAGTTTTTAAATTTTCAATTATAGAGAGAGCTGTAGTTTTCGATATTGTTAAAAAATATCTCTTGTAACATCACAACTAAAATTAAATTTTCAATTCATTTATTTTTGTTTGAGAAAAATAAGAAGTTAAAAATTAAATAAAATAAATAAAGAGTTAAAGAATTCTAAAAAATCAAGTTTTTAATGTCAGATTATGCGATTTAAAAAAAAAAATCAGCTAATTGAACACAAAGTCTGATAAATATTGCTCTTGATCTCAGCAAATGTAGGTTTTAAAAAAGTTTTATTTTAAATTAATTTTCTCACCTGAAATATAAATACATTAAAGTAAATTGTTAAAATTTTCTCATTTAAAATATTTTAATTTACACTGGGCAACAGAAATACAGTACTGTTATTCTTAATACCAGATAGAAGATTTAAGCCCGACGGGCTAAGTGCTCCATACAGATATTCTCAATAAGTTCATTGATAATTATATATTCTTATAGAATAAATATATAAAATCTAAATAAAATAAATATATAAGCTTTTTACTTTCTTTGGGCAAAATATTATAAGGAAATTTTTCATTTACAAGACAAATTTGGTCTCAAGTAAAAATATGCATCATTGTTTTGATAACCAACAGTGAAATGTACATGGTGTGAAAGATTTAAGATGAACACAACACAGAAAGAATATTACTATAATGTATGAGATAAAAAAAGAAAATGAGAATTCCATTTATATCCAAAAGCTTTTGAAAGGGAAATGAGTCATTACCATAGATTAGAAGAAATAAGAAAATGAAAAAAAGTGTTCATTAAGATTCATCATAAAAAAAATATTCCATTTGTTTTTAAAAAAGAGAAGTGGAGTTCAAAGCCTTATTTGTGAAAAATTTATAAAGATTAATAATGAAGCCTCATTTTATATATCACTATTACATTATTGACTTATAAATTTTTCTTGGGGTAATAATCATTTCTTTTAATACCTTATGACATTTCATATTTAATATCATAAAACATACACAATGGAATCTTATTTGAGGCACAAAGTATTTTAAACAAAATTTACTTTTGCATTTTTTTCAATGTAGACTACTATTTTTTAGATGCTTTCAAAAAAAAAAAACTCATGGATTTTCTTTATTACAACAATAATGTGTCAGCTTTGCAGTACAAATGAGTTTTTGAATAAAATCTGTGGAATTCTATTAAAGCTGCTCAATGGGAAATATGACAACAGAAAAATCAGATTCATTCAACTAAAATGACATAAAACAAGATTTGCATAATAAGTTACTTCATAAGATTGCATATTTTGGATAAGGGTTTACAGAATTACATGCTTTAAATTTCATTACTTTAATATACTAGTAAATATTTTTAACAGATAAAAGGTTTTCTGAAAATTCTCATTCTAAAAATTTTTTTATAACCTCTAAGTTTCTTTTCATTTGTATGTGCAAATACAATATGTCTTCTGTAATAATCAGCAATAAATATAATAGGTAAATAAAATAATTTCTGGTGGCCGTAGCTAATGTGTGATAATTTCCAGAAAGTAATTTAATCAATGCATTTAAAAGAATGCTCTGAAAAATTGGATTTAAATAATGTAGCACTTTTCTAGATTTTAAGTTAACTTATTTAAGAAAAGAGTGAAGGGGAAGGAGACAAAATCTAATTTCAGAATTAATAAAAAATACATTTAACTCAGTTCTTTAAAACTGGTAACGAACGCCTTTCAATTTGATTGCATGTTGTCGCTATTTAAAATTCAAAGATACCAATAACTGAATCTTATTTAAACGAAATTTTTAATAGTGTATCATAACTATTAAGAGATTATACATCAAAAAACTTTACAGATTAAAAAAAAGTTTTATAATAGAAGCTCCTTTTAGCCCAATGAAAGAAAAAACAACAAAAGTTGAAAACATTTTAATGTAAAAATAAATCCTCATACCTTTGAAAAGACACAAAATTGTTAAAGTTAAGCAATATATACAAAACAAAAATCATTTAAGCAACATGAAAAAAAAAAAATCACAATATTGAGATTGCTTTAGCTAAAAATTTCTATAACATACAAAATACTCAGTAGCTATAATTTTCAATACCAAAATTATTTTTAAAATGTATTGAAGAGTACATGAAGAAAAATTGTAAAATAAAACGTGTGGAATATGAAATATTGTAATGAAATCAAGCATTATAAAACTGAAATCTAATACTTTTATTTATCCTGAATAAATCCGAAACAGTTCTTTCAATGCAAAAAAGAAAAAGTGTGAGGAAAATAAATACTGCATATAAATATTCACAATTCAAATATGAAAATACACAAAACTAAAATCTGTAAGTACTTTAAAAATATTTATAAACTTTCCATATATATTTTAATAAAAAACTATTACTTATATATAATTCAAAAATTCCAAAATATAAAGATGAAAAGGGAACACAAATATAGAATAGTCATTAATATGCCATAAAGTATGATAGGTTTTTTAATCTTTTTCAAAAAGTTACAGTTTGTGAGATCAATTCATTTAAATAGACAAAAATGCATATCGTTTGATCCCAATGAACATCTTAAGTCATAGTTATAAATAGTATCACTTGCAACAAACAATGCAGAAAAGAGAACTTAAAAATCTAAATCAGACAAAATAGCCCATGATTTTATTTGGACCCTAAACCACATTTACTTAACTATGTAGAACATGTTGTATTTTGAATCAATTTTATTCAGAAAATACTGTAAATCAATCTTTTTTCTATGTCCATTCAAATATTTAAATAAAAAGGACACCAGACTGTACTTACAATACAAACATATTCCTTAAAAATTACATATACATGTATTTATAATGATGAAAAATCTCAAACATATACATGCTATAATATTTATATATTAAAATACATTTAGAGTTTAATTTTCATTAGGGAAGCCCATTACTGGATGGTCTTGAAATAAAATACTTTACTTTTCAAACATTTCAATAAATTCAATCAACAGTAGAACTCCTTGGGAACGTAACATCAGTAACTTTGTAGCAAATGTAAGTTAACAATTTAGCAATATTAGTAGCTTAAACAGATATAGAAAAAAATAGATTTCAAAATAAGAAAACAAACATCAGACAAAAATAGTTTTCATACATAGATGGATACTTTTTTGTTCCACTTTATTACATAAATGCATTTTTTTAAAATATAAATCACTCATACTGAGCTATGAGTACCATCATAAACACCCCAACAAGCAATGCTACAACTTCCTTCACCGATTGCCAAAACTTGGTGTCCTCTAACAGATCTGGAATAACAGAAACTGTGGCAATGTATATAAAACCACCAGCAGTAAAAGGCAATATCAAATTAGTAGCTCTTTCATCCATGCCTTCAGCAAACAAACTGCAAGCAGTTCCAGCAACTGCTCCAATGGCTGTGACTAATTGAAGCAGAATTGCCTGAAAAAATACAATTTTTGTTAAATTATACAAAAAAACTTTTCAACTATCTAAACCAGGGTGTCAAACTCAAAGGCTACCTTGGGCCAAATGAACAAGGTTTACCTTTCGGCAGGATGCAAAAAAAAAAAATCGATATTCATAGATATGCACAAGTTTATTTCAAATAACATATTATAATAAACATAAATAAAAGAACAAGAAAGATTTAATGCTTATATCCTGATACTTGACATCTCTTTATTACTATCTTTTCTATTTCAGGAGAAATTTTGATATTTTATTGAATATTATTGTGTGTCGACATACTAGCCAGGCAGCAAAAATGTTCATTGTGGGCCATGAGTTCAACACCCCTGATCTTAACCTTTCATTTTAAGTATATATACATTAATAATCAATCAACTCAATGATGTATTGATTATTGTGACAGTTTCTGGGCCTTTTTTCAACACAAAGAGGATTTACGATGCAAAGAAAAAACAATGCATAGATACAAAAGCACAATACCCCAATATTAAAAAAAATTTCTTTGTAACTAAAATGAATGGAACACCGTACAATATTTAATATTTCGCCGACTTTCCAATTAATCTGATTTCCTCGAAATACATAATTTTGGTCACTGGAAATGCCAATTTAGTAATGTTCACACATCCATTTCATACAATGATCATTCTACAGCAGCAGTTGTTAAACTTCTCGATCACAGCGGTCCCCCTTTATGTATTAGTCTGACATTGTGTATCACCAAAGTTTTGAACACCCCTGGCTGCATTAATATTCTTGATCAAAATACATGTTCTAACAGACTTTTTTCATTGGCAGCAATTTAGTGATCTACACTAGGATCTGTATGCATCAACTTTTCTACAAGGCCTTTCAGAATCTGTAAAAGAGGGAAATCTTAAGATTAAATGAGAGACCTTTGCAGATCTTCTAGAAAGATGCTGGAGACCCCTGGGGGACCACTGTCCTCAGTTTAAGAACCGCTGTTCTACAGCATTCTTCAAATCATTTAAGAAGATTTTTCCTAAATTTTGTACAGTTGTAAATGCTCCATATGTTCTTGATAGATTTAGATCCATATTAACCACTTGCGCTGGCAAAAAAATCACTGACGCATGTACCGTAACGGTCTAGTATAACTTGCTGGGAGGCGTCATGCAGTGTGCGATGCCTCAGAGAAATCGGAAAAAGATTTATACTTTCTAAACTAAATTATTGTTAACCTAGAACTTTTTATAGTCGGTTCCAGAGTGGAAAAATTATTTCATCAAAGTCACTATCACTACCATTGTGCTATTTGTCGAAATGATGTCGTTAACGTCACTTTTGCTTTCCATTTTAGAATGTGGGTTAAATATTTATAACTGTATGCTATGCAGTGCATTCTGATGACAATTCCACCTGACGTGCCATACATGTCGTTTTTGTTTCTGTAACAATTCCATGATGACGTACATACCACGTCATTGTCGATTCTGTGACAAAAGAATTATAATGTGCGTGGCACGTCTTTCCAGAGCAAGTGGTTAAGAGCAAACTGATCAAGAATTGCAACATTTTTTTATTCCAGAAGGGTTTTTTGTGTGTGTGTGTGAGATTTGAAGTGTGGATGGGAGAATTTTCCAGCTATAATACCTAGTTTGGGTGACTTAAAAATTCATCAAAAAGCAATAAATAACTTCCATCACAGAATTTGTTGCCTCTAGTAAAACTTCCCTGAGTCCGTATGTGGGTTATTCCAGCAGCATGCTCTCCTTCAAGGCTGTCCAATTCTATTTTTTTTTTCATCACATAAACAATGCGATATGAACCCCAGTGAAATTTTGTTTTTCAAGACATTTTAAGCAGGAATTTCCTATGTAAGTTTTATGAACAATGTTTCATGTTTCTCTGATACTACTGAATCTTCTTTTTTGAAACATTCAGTATTCATGACCTGGTTATTTTTCTAAATTAACATTAACTGCATGGAAGCCATTTTCCTAATTGCTTTAATCATTGAATAACTATAGAAGAATCCTGAAAACATTTTTTAATACTTGTAATTGTATACAAAGATTTTGTTATCTGATATTTGAGATAGCGACAAGATATTTACAAAAGATAAATTTAGCAAAGAAGGTAATTTCTCATGAAACATTGCCAAAAAAAGCAACATTATTTATAGCTTAATGACATATTTAAACTGATGATAGTACAAATGAATGGTTTAAATAAAACATGAAAAACAGATATAGCAGAAATTAAAAAATCGTTAGCTATACTCCATCCCTCCTATACTCAATACTCCATCCACTTCCTCCATTGGAATTTTTTTTTCAGTAAATGAATAGATAATAGTAATACATTAATACAGGGGTACACAACCTTTTTTCTGCTGGACCGCATACATATGTTAGCTATTTCACGTGGGCCATAACATGAGTTTAAAAGGGGAGGGGAAGAAAATGCTTAAGGCCAAGATAACATTGGAAATTTAAAATATGGAAAATTAATCAAAGTATTCTAACTCCTGTTTTGCATTAATTATTTTTTTTTTTTTTTATTTTTGTCACTGATGTTAAATTAAAAAATTTAAGAAACACTTCTACACAATGTTTGCATCAGTTAACAATTTCATATTATTACCAATAATATAACAAACTTCTTAGGATGTCTTTGTTACTACTGTGACATAACCACTGACAAAACATTTTGTTGCTGTTGCAAAGAATATTCAATAAAGAATATTTATCACCTCTTGAAAGAGGAAAAGAGTCATTAATAATTCCTGTTTATCAGTATTTTTTAAATACAGCACTTTCTTGGCAAATCAAACAAGTACTGATTCATATTTGTTTTTTACTACAAAACAGTCAACCTCCAAATTGTTCGATTATTTTTCGCTTGCAAGGTATGTAAGATTGTTCAGAATTAGTTCCACCCATAAAATTGTCGCCACTCCACTGTCGTCTCTTATCACTAGCCGTAACCATTACAAAGAGAAGCAGAACATCAATTCACAGCAAAACATCAACAGCAAAATTGATTTGTCAAAGAATTTCACACCAAATTTTTATTACATTGTCTTAAATAAAAGAATTTCTTAGAACAATGAGTCATGACCGGGCCACTTAAAAAGGTTCAATGGGTCGCATGTGGTCCGCTAATTGAGTATTACTGCATTAATATGTCAGATACTTAAAATGTATTCATTAATAAACTAAAAACCTATCATTTTTTCAAATGTTGACCCAGAAGTAACTTCTTAAAAATTATTTAATCTTAAATGTTGAACTAAGAAATCTTAAATGTTGCACTGAGTTATAATAAACATACCTTTCTCTTGCTACAACCAGACTGTATCAATATAGCAAAATCACCTATTTCATGAGGAACTTCATGAAGCAAAATGGTCAAAGTTGTTATTAAACCTATACCTGATCCAGCAATATATGATGCACCAATTGCAAGACCATCTGTGAAATTATGAGTGAAATCAGCAGCTAAATTTAAATAGCCAGCTACCATAATATCATTTTCAGGATCTGGAAAAAAAGTGTACAGAATTAACAATAAAAAATGTCAAAATTTTACAAACTTTTGCATAATTCTGGGCATTTATTAAGTGAAATGAAATATATAAAATAACTAAAAATTCCCAAAATTTAAAACATTAACTTATATAATATAACACATACCAAATTTTTATTGTTCTTGCATACTACTACATAATGTCAAAAAAGGAATTATTGATTCTATCAATGCAAGCATTAGTTTAGAGAATATAGCTTACTCTGTGAGCGTTAGGTTAACTTGTGCTATATTTTCATTCAATAATTGCACTTGTTCATTGAACAATATAGCAATTGTGCTATATTTTATTGAAAAGTATTTCAAGTTAATGCATAAATCACTAATATATACATATATTTATACTCTTCTGCAATTAGCATTTTAAAAAATACTTTTAATGTAATATATTTTCCCATTACAGCAACATTCCATATTTTTTAGATCAAACAGGCACATTTGATTAGTTTAATCCCTTTTCAATCCTTTTAGTTCAATATTGAATTATTTTGTTTTAAACTTTTTAGTCTATTATTTTATTTATGTTTAATTTAATTTAATTTATTTTACTTCAATGTATGTTGTCTACAGGCATAACATTAAGAAGCAATTGTACTAACTAAAAATCAGATATGAAGTTAAAAATGATATTGAGAAAACACAAAAACATTTTTGCTGAATTGCAAGTGATATCTCAATTCAATTATTTAAAAATTGATATGCAGATAAATAATGCTTGTCATTTATTGTGTCATACTGCACTACTCTAAAAGCTCTCAACAGAAAGGTACGAAACTATCAGCAAAAGATATGAAATTTCCAGAATTTTCTTCTATGAAATGTTTATTTCACAGCTTACAAAATAAAATTTGTCCACCTATTACACTCAGAAAAGTAATAATTCCATACAGTAGCTATACAGACAAATTTTAGGAGGGGGAGGAGGTATATTAAAAAAAAAAATGCCCAAGAAAGTTCTGAGATGTAATTCTTTGTTAAAAATTAAAAATCTCTTGGTTTGGAGAGGAGTTGGAAACTTCAAACCCACATGTGTGCATGCCATAGGTTCCATCATTAATATATGTTTTTACTGTTGCCATATACGTGAAATAAGAATTTACTTTCTTTTTCGCAACTCTCTTATCCAAAAATCCATCACAGAAATGAATGTGTGAGTACCTTGCATTGTTATTTTTCGTCTTGTAAGTAAGATCTCCTGCTTTGACTAGGAATTATAACTAAAGAGACTGGATAAAACTGGATTTGTGCATGTAATAATTATTGCATTTTATTTTTTTAATATTACAAAGTAAAATGCATTAGATACTGCATTCAATAAATGAAGGGGGAAAAAATCAAGAAATTGAGCAAGGGAAAACAGTACTAGTTCTTAAAATAAATAAAACATTCTAGAAATTATATAAATACATTTAAGATATTTAAAAGTTGCTCTTCCAATTTTTGCACATTACACATTCTTTTATCTGATCATTACACTGTAGTTTTAAATAATAGAATGAGTAACCCTAAGTGGGAGTTCAATTGGTACTTGCATATTAACATCATCACACAAACAAATTTGCACTATAGGAATGGTGCCCTTTTCCATCAAAATCTTGTTTTTTTGGGTTAAAATGTAGAATAGGTGGCCTCTTGGTGAAGCCAATTTTTTGGCAACCAGAATCAGTCACCAAATTATCTATATGTAGCAATAGGTGTTACAAGAGTAAGTGAAACTGAAATAATAAGGAGCCATATTCATTTTGGCATCTAAATAAACACCACCAAATCAAAGGGGGACTCTATTCTACACTTAAGCTGTATTTTTTTCAAATATAGCAAATGTCAGTAAAAATTCTTTTTCTCCTTCTCTTTTGCTGTTATAATATTGTGGCACGATTTGCTGGGTGCCGTTAATATGTAAATACCATTCTCCTCATTTCAATATTAAAAATATTATAAATAATTTTTATTACTTAAAATTAAGTCATATTTTGTTTAAATATAAATGGACAGTTATTTTCGTACTTACTAATTATGGGGACCATGAAGACAAACACAGGGCAACTCATAAAAATACCCCAAATTCTGTTTGTAATAAATGTATCTTATTGTAAGAAGTAAAAAATAATATTTGATATCCTCAGCCAAAACAAAATCATGAAAATTGCTAAATTTGTTAGAAAAAATCCTTATTTGTCAACCAGTCACATATAGTATCTGGGCCATATTAAATGCAAAATTATAATAGGCATCCTATTAAAAACAATAAAATAGCATACATAATCAAAATTCAGCAAACATGTATTAAGTTTTAAGGTATAAATATCGCTAAAACTACCAATTTCAAAATAATTTTAATTATTCTTGATTTAAATAAAATGTTCTGGAGTAATACAGTTTAAGAATTGCAAAATATAAATATTTGAACTCTTCTATAAAATAAATGCTGACTAGAATGTTTCTTATCAATCATAGTAATAACAGAATCACACAGTATATTTCTAAGAATTAAATTATACAAGATAGCATTCTAGAAAAAACCCAACACAATACAAATAAATCCCTATATACATTTGTGTTATAAATTAGATGCTTGTAACTATACAAAGTGTATCTTTATATATATTAATTCTTTTCTCTCTCCAAAAAAGGAGGGGGAAAGTTAAAAAAAAAAACAACTTATTTTAAGTTTCATAATTTAAAAGAAAACCATCTAATATTCCTTATAGAAATTAATATTCATTTTAAAAGGATTTAACATTTCATATTTTTGAAAAATATGAATTATTTATTATAAACAAACTGGTATATACATAATTTTAAAAAAAATCTATTCTCTAACTTTTATACCCTTACAAATTTATGTAACAAATTTCAATAATTAAACCCGAATCTACCAATTCACCTCAACTGAATTTGTTCACTTTAAAAATCTCTTCTTGTCAGTTTTAAGTGGTTTTTTCTTCCTCTTGATATATAAAATATTTTGTTAGTTCAAAGCTAAACAGTAAGAACTAGTTGTACAATAAGATTATAAATTCTAAAATATTTAATAAACTAAACAAAGTTAAAGGTTATCAATATTTATCTACACTGGAAAAAAAATGCATAGGCAAATACTTACTGGTTCTATAGGCAACTACTTTTTCTATGATCTTTCTAATTCTTGATTGTCTTTGTTACAATTATGAGTTATTTAATTGGGTTTATTTTAAAATCATTTTAGATGCAATCATTTTTTATTAAAATTAAAAGTGAATCAAACTAAATTATATTTGAACTTATTTACAAACTGGAATAAGATTTCTTATGAAAATTTTCGAAAGGTCAAATGTGAAACTAGAAATTTTGTTACTGCAAGCATATAAAAATATAAACTACATGAAAAAGTTAGCAGAATGAAGAAGTATATTTACATAACTTACCTTCATTTTTTTCTTCAGCATTAACTGGCTGTTCCTTACCATCTCCTTTACATTCACATGTTTCTTTAATGCAATTTTTCTTTTCACAAACATTATCACTTTTTTCATCTTTCTCACTATCTCCTTCAACTTCAGAAGATTTATTATCACCTTCAGATTTATCCTTACTTTTACAGTCCTTTTCACTTTTAGCAATTTCTTTCACAGGAGACTCATGTGAATGGCTGTGACCATGACCACCTTTAACAATTCTAACAAACTTTTCAACCATAAGGAACACAACAATACCACCAAGAACACCCAGTCCCACACTTAGATCATGTCCATGAACATCTGATTCAGTTGATCCACCAGCATGAGAGTGTGAATGCGAATGAGAATGTGAACCACTGGAATTGGAATGGGCTAATAAGGCATGAGGTATCAAATGTAAGAAAGCATCACCAAGAAGTCCACCAGAAGCAAAGCTTAGTAATACCTTTAATAATGGTTGATGCTCAATTCGATTGTCAATTGGAATGAAAAATAGAATAATGAATGGAGCTGCACTGATTAAAAGAGTTGATCCTATGGCTTCTACCCACAAGGTCAATGGTTCTCTTGACTTTACTTTTGGATGCAACTGCTCATACGGTTCATTTGCTTGTCGGGAATATTTAAATGATGGTTTCTCGTCATGTGAATGACCTCCATCGTGAGTATGACCATGTGCAGCAACGATTGAAACTGAACATATGAAAATAATTAGTATCTTCAATTTGGATGTTGAACATCGCGATAATTCCATAGTAAATATGCTAACAAAAATAAGGGCTGTGAGAATTATTATACTTTCAATACGTGCTGCACTTTCTTGTCAAAAGCGGATTTTTACAATTTAACTATAATTTACAGCGTACATAACAGGCGTCGCTATTTTGATTTGCGACGTTCAAGAATCAGCGTTAAATCTCAGTGACAGCGATGTGTTGCCTGCAAGAGTGACGTTATAGAGAGAACATATGTTTCCCAAACCATATCGATGAAAGAGTGATATTTTCCCCTCTCATTGGTTAAGAGTTCAAACCACGTGATTGGTTGTGTCACCATTTGTAAAATGGATCGTACTCTTGTGTATGTGTGGACATGGAGAATTTTTTTTCTATGATCTTAGCCGAAAGAACTTTCTTTATATTAAAATGTTTATTCTTCATGATGGAACTCTACAACATAAGGGAAATGCCGCTTTCATGTAAACGTTTACTGGTGAGCTACATAACGTCTTTTATTTTTTTTAGATCCCTGAAAAAATTAAAAAGGATAATTGAATAAAGTACATTTTCCAAATAAAATCCCTATTTTGAACTTACAGATTCCTTTCTTTCAAAGAAACAGTAAATACTTTTTATTTTTTGAAACTTTTTGCAGATACATACACGTTAAAGTGACTTTCTTAAAAATTAAAATGGAACATTAGACAAGCGTCATAAAGATGAAATGGTCTTGACGAAATTGCTCAGTGGTTTTTCTGTTCCTCGCGTTTACTTCAAATAATGAGAAAAATTACTTTTTATTTTCCAAAAATATGTAGTTTATACGATAGTGTATCGTAAGAGCAGAAGGCTACATATAGTTTAGAATAAAGATCCAAATAAAGTATAGAGAAAGGAATGTGTTGCTAATAATTTACGAACACAACAGAGGCGAAATTAAATTCTGAACATTATCTTCTAGTTGATGCTTTGAGGTGTTCACGAAATGATACATTTTGTTGTAATATAATTATAAAATTAAATAGTTTCAAAGTTCCAATTGTGTGTTATAAATAATTATAACATTTATTGTTAAATGTGTAATATACAAAACCATTTCATACAAAGACATCAAATGTTTAGTATGTATAGTTTTTCGTGAATAGTGTTTTATCAGGGACGTAGCTACCACCGTATCGATGATATAGGACCCCCAAACTTCAGGGGCTCTAAAATGTGTAAGCAAAACATCGTAAATTGTAAAGGTTCTCCCCAAAAGACCCAAGGAATTTGGATACATGGCCGGCTCACTCAGGACTAGCTAGGTCAGTGTGTTTTACATTGTTGTAACTAATATCAGCCTCGTTCGTGATCCTTTAGATGGTTTCTATTCGGTCTAAGAAGATAAAACCCTGTTCTTTCTTCATTTTGGCATCATCATCAATGACTGATAGTCTTCCACTTTTGGGGATATTCCTTTTCCAGATCCCAACAAGTGATACTATCATTTCCGTTAAACAGCCATCAGTTTATCATAGATTGATTGGGCTATTTAACCTTTTAAATGAAAACATTTAATTTTGTGAGTCTGTCTTTTCCATAATGAGGGTATTACTTCAATACGGCTTTTTAAAACCAAACTAATCAACATCAATAGCTGAAATTTGCAATATTACGCGTTCAAAAATTAATATGCTGGATACATTCTACCCAAATATGCCAGTTATTTCTTATAAAACTTTACGATACCTTTACGTATTTTTGTAAGTTGAATATAGAAAAGAATGGGTTATTCTGTAAGCCGAAATTTTGAAATTTGTGTTAAAAATTAGATACCATTTATATAAAAATTACTTAGAAAAATTGTATAATTAATTTAACTTATGTTATAGATTTGGTATTGGTTTTTACTTAACTGCTATTAACTTATCTAAGTTTATAAATTTGATTTGAATGATGAAATGTACTTCTAGTGCAAAATTAATGTAATGGAATGTAGCTTATGAGATCATCGATCAAATTCCATGTTATGATTTGTTGGAAAGAAGCAATATATAGTTTACTGTATATCATCATTATTAAAATTCATTCACGCGAAAAGAGCAAATAGTGAAGGAGACGTGAAGTTTTAACTGATCTAAGGCCTTTGTTCCCTCACGAAATTGAAAGCTTTTTACACAAAAGTCATTGCTAATAACTCTAAAAACAAGTTTCGTACTGAAAAGTGAGGAAACAGCACTTGTAAGAAATTTTCAAAACCAAAAAAAAAAAGATCAACTGGTGCTATTTTAGCTTCAGCAGTTTAATTGTCTTCAATTATCATAGATATTGTATTGATGTTGAAGCTAGTTAACGGTCTGAATGATAGATAAATTTATTGGTAGTGCCCAAAATTATTAAGATCAATCCGCTTATTATATTAAATGTTAAAAGGTTGAATATTCTTGAGTCAACAGAGATGAAAATCTAGAAATCAATTTGCTATAAAAAGTGCATTCATTGCTAGGAGTCAAGTTTTCTTTTTTTCCGAATTTGTAAAAGCAAATTTAATGACAATTTTTACAAACCGGTTATTTTGGTTTTAACCGTAAGGGGGTTATCTACCACCGTATCCCGCAAAACAATGATACGGGGCCCTCAAGCTTTGTGAGGCCCAAAAACGTGTAAACAAAAAATCAAAAAATGTTAAGAGACCCATTGAAAGGTGCCCCAAAGAACTTTGATACAGGGCCCCCCAGGGCTACTCACCGTTTAATGCATCCATAACAATTAAAACAAATATTTTCTTTTGTCTACGTATAGTTAAAATAATCATTTTGGGAGTTAGAATCAGTGGATTCGTTTGAACTTTGCGCAAGTGAAGAATCGATTTATACTGTGTGACGCATCTATACGCGTTTTTCCAACTAATCCTCTAAAAATCTTTGGGCTCTCAATTCGGTTTTTTAAAACCCCAAACCCCTTTGGGGAAGAGAATCATGATATTTAAATTAACCAGCGGGGAAAAAGATATACTCGACCTCGGTGAGATTATACTAAAATATAATATTAAATATAGGGGTTTGAATGTGATGAACAGTTTTAAAAAACTCTCCGAAGGCCTAATGGTAGATATGTAATAAACTTACTATTTATAGAAGAGAGGGAATTTTTTTTTTGAAACATTTGGGAAATTATAAAAAGGTTGGGTTTTGGACCATAAATTTTTAAAAAGCTCTTGGGTATATACGATGAAAACCTTTTTAAAATTTCTGATAGAATATAACAATTTAAATCGTTGGGGGAAAAAAGTTTTCAAAATGGTTTTGCATTTGATGTTAACCCGGGGTCCACGTTCGACCGGTAATTTAAATTACTGGTAATTTTCGATGCTATCTAAAAAAGCTACTAAATGACATACTCTACAAGGAAGGGATCCAGGAAAATGTCTTTAAAACATACTCAACTAGATAGAAATCAAATATTTTCACACTAGACTCCAAAAAATCATTTGAAAGCAAACAAAACAGGACAAAAATAAAAAAATAACTATTTAAAGTTTTATTTATGTGTATATATATATTACAACATGTATAAAACAATGCACGAAACATAGTCAATGAATTATTTAATGAAATTATTGGATATTTTTTAGAAAAACTTCTAAAACTAAAATTTTAAAATTCTTCTTTTCTTTTCTTTTTATTTCATAGGAAACTTTTTTTAAAACTAACACTAAAATCAGCACAACATAGAGATTAAAATATTTTGATTCATTATATAAACAGATAGCCTGTTTAGAAGTAGAAAAAATTTGGAAGTATATTGTGTGGAATAGTTTCTGTAAAGATATTGCCAAAATGTAAAAAAAAATTGGAAGTATTAGTGCAATAGTTTTCTTTAAAAGAGTTACCTAAATGTAAAAATTTATACTTTCTAAAAAAAGGGAAAATGCTGATAAAAAAAAAATGTTTTCTTACATTATAAAATATGATTAATATCGGCCTATTTTTATATACATTGTATTCTATTCAATTCTAATTATCTGCTTTCCTTTTTAAGGACCTTTTATTTATGGTCTCCAATATCTTACCAACAATACTCTCAACCACAAAAATTTGTTTCATATCAGTCCCATCTTTTGATAAATTTTTTGGTTTGTGGCAAAATTATTTGTTTTTAAAAGTGTTAAACATTTTTAAAATTTTACAAAATATCAATCAAATATGACCATTAAAAAATATTTCTTACGGAAACAAACATAAAAATGTAACTATAGGCAATGGACCGCAAAAGTGTTGTGACGTCTCTCGCGTCTTTCATTAACATGACTCCTATGTTCTTTGACGGCCACGATTAATGGCAAAACTTTCCAACCCAATACCAAGAAGAAACGGATCGAATATGTAAATGAGATATACTATAAAAAAGGATAGCGGGAAAATAGACAAACTAGTACATAAAGAGCATAGCATGCGTAACAGGGTCGAGGTTGTAGTGTGGAATCATTCTGATCAATAGCGTGACAAAGCTTAGGGGAAATTTCGGAAGAATAACGTCAAGTTAAAGGGATTGCGGATCAAAATCTTCAAAATAAAGTTATAGATTATATTTTCTGGTCAAGGGGCCAGAACAGGGGAAAAGGAAATTAGATATAAGTTTAGAAAAAAGGATTATTTAGGGTAACTGGATAGAGGATCTAATTTGATCTGACTTAAATACGGATTTAATTTGGGCTCGACTCTCACTCTATAATAATTGTCAAATTAGAACTTAAATTATAAGTTATCTAATAAAAGTTGTATTAAAATTATTTATCATTTTGATAATCCCACACCTCTAGCTTACGCGGAACCGGTAAGAATGGTCATCACGAAGGCTATGTCTCAATCCCCCGAACGTATTTAATTCTGGGAAATGTGGGGGAAATAAAACCCTACCGAAATGTACTTTCGGGGTCGGAGAATGTTGCTGAGTTTATCGGTGCATCGAAAACAATTTTCAGTTATTTGTCCCAAGTAATCTGTATTGCACTTAAAAGTCATCTCAGGAAGGGCTCAAGTTGGTTTCATATTTGTTCTTTTTGGGTGCAAAATACAGCCAGGGATTTTGCGCAGCTCAAACGAATTAGGAAGGGTTTTTCCCGCGATCAAAAATAAAAAGAACTACAGGGGGGTTTTTTGCATCAAAAACAGGGAAGAAATCAGGGCGACTGATTTTGTATATAGTTTACAAAAAATAGAGAAAGTTTAGAATTAGAATTCCCAAGCAGACTTAGGGGATCATATTTTATTGACTCGAACCACAGGTACAGGACTAGGGGGAAGTCCGAAATCCACAAAATACGATACAATTTTTGAAGTCCTCAAATTCGAAGAAAATATTTTTTGCAAATTAAAAAGGGGTTATCAGAACCATAATGTAAAAAGACGGGGTCAAAATACGCATAGGATGCCTAATTTTGAAGCAATGGTAGAAACTGGAGGAATTGGGAAATAAGGGTAGACCAAATAACAGAAATGATTTTTTTACGAGAATAGCCGTCAAAATAAAGAGGGTTCGAGGGGAATAGATTTAAAAAATGATCAAAGATTCAGAAATGGGGGTTTACCTTTCCCCCGAAATGAGCGAAATGTTTTTTAATAGGGGCCCGTAAAAAAAAGGGTTCGGAGTGATAATTTCAATCAGGTGAGGGGACGCAAAGGGGACGATTAAATATTGTAAAGGTTAAATCCCCCCGGGTGTGCAAAGAGACAATTAGATTTCCCCAATATGTATAGCCCCCAAAACTTCCACGCCTATTTATTAAATAACAATTTTTGAAAGCGTGTGGGCACCGGAGCAGATAAATCTTTTATGGGAAAGGGTATATAGAAAATTTTTTTTCTATAAACAAATAAAAACCCGGCCCCGGTAATAACAGCCGGGGTGAGAAATGCCAAAACAGGGGATTGTAGAATTGAAAATTAAGATCAGAAAATTCGAAAGAAATTGGTCATTTCATGTGTTAAAAGATTTAGAACCCCATATTCGGGGTATCGATTTATAAGGGGTAAAAAAATCGTTTTGGGATTTTGATCAGAAATCGTTAAAAATTCAAAAAACTGGTTGAAGATAATAAGGTAAAAAAAGGGGAATTTAAGTTAATGGGTCAGAAATGAAGTTAAACATGGGGCTACACTTTTACCAAAAAACCATGGGAATAGTATAATTGGTGATAAAATTAATTGTGCCATAATAAAAGATTTTGGCTTATTTGCGGAACAATTAATAGAGGAACAGAAAATGCCCCAGAATTGGGTCATATATATAGATATTTAAAAAACCCGGAAGATAACTCGGTTAATGAAACGATATGTGAGAATTGGCCCCCGATTTCCTTTTTGAAGGAGTTATTTTATGCGAAACACGCAACGTCATTATGAAATGCGTGTATACTTTCCCAAAACTTTAAGGAATGAAATAATGAGAGAATTTCGACAAGCCAATAATGGACACGTCGGCAGATTTAAAACGTATCAAAAAATTTGGGGACGTTTGTTATTTCCCGACATGAAAAATTTATTGATCAATATGTCTCACATGCCATATGTCCCGAAAACTATAAAAACGCGTTACCAGCTGGTCGGTTAAACCCAATTATATCAAATTACCCAAAGAAAAGGACGTTAGATTTATTGGGCCCCGTACCCTATATCGAGAATAAGAGAACCGCTATATTTTAGTAATAACCGATCATTTCAGCAAATGGGCTGAAATTATACCTTTTAAAAAAAGGCCTCATCTCGAAATAGGGGATTTTTTTTTGATAATTTTATATGCGTTATGGGGCCCCAATAAAATTAATAAGTGAAAAGGCCCCCAATTTATATCCGAGTTTTTTTGAGCACTTGGAAAGTTTAGGCAAAAGGGCATGTGAAGCCCTTTGCATATCGACCACAAGAAAAAATCGGACTGAAAGAGTTAATCGGATATAGTGCAAATGATTGCAAATTACGTTAATGATCAACAGATACTTGGGATAAACTACGTGAGTTTTTTACGCTATTCTACAGCGGTGAATGAAACAACGGGAAAACACCGGCTGAGTTTTTTTTGGTCGAAATTGATTACACCATTTCAAAACTAGTTATGATATCGGGAAAACTCTAAATTCAAAATTCAAGATATACAGAAAAATTTTTTAAAAGCTAGACTAAGAGAAAATTAAACAGGAAAAGGGGGGGAAAAAATATTATAATAGACGGGAAAAGGGCATAAAAATAAAGGTAAATGATTGGGTTTTATTAGAAACACCCTGTAAGTTCCCCCTAACAAAGTATGTGCTAAATTTAAACAAAAATTTGAGGGACCTTATAGAGTCCTAGAAGTTAGGGAAACCCTTTAAAAATATTGTAATATGGAAATCAGGAAAAAAATTAACAGTTAATGTAGATCAAATAAGAATATATCGTCATAGGAAATGTGACGAGGTCGAAGGGAACAGGTATCCCCCAAAAATATAAGATCAAGTCAGGAAACTCGTACTTCGGAAAAAATACACCAAGGTTAAATGAGTCACAATATGGGAAAGAAAAAAACTGCGGTGAAACGTAGGTTAGAGGGAAAAAAGGGTTGGTAACCAATCAAATCAATATAAAAAAACACAGAGGACCCATAAAACAAATCACTGGTCAGATCACTACCTATTCAGTAGGGGAAAGAAAAAAAAAATAAAAAGGGTTTAAAAAAAAAAGGTTTTAAAAAATCAGGATATCGGGGACAAGTGGACCACAAAGAAAGTGGCAAAGAAAAGGGGGAAAAAAATTTTAATAATAAAAGACAAATGTCATCTAGTACTATTTCCCGAGATAGAAAAAAAAAGCAGGAGAGAATCAACTGAAGTTCCATATGAAAAGAAGTATAATTTAAGGCCGACGGAGAACAGAAGAAAAAAAAGAACACAGTAGGGAAAGGGAAGGAAAGGAAACAAGGAGTTACAAGCCTTACAACAAGAAATTCCAGTACAAACAAGGGTGAAGAGGATGACACCCATCGTTGAACGTGAACGTAGACCGAATATAAAAAAACAGGTTGTATTGTTTCATTTTTTTTTGATCTTCCAACAAGTGGTCGGAAGAATTATTCAAAGAAGGAAGTCTCGGGGGGTGCAAAAATTATGCCAAGTCAAAAACTACAATGAGTGTTTATTTAATATTGAACTTTTGACTTGTTAAAAATTTTTTTTTGAAGAAAAAAATTTGTATTCCCCCATTTGTTTACTTGATGGACTTTGTGAGATGCGAAAAATTTCCTTTTTGGGTTTTTTGTTATAATGGTTTATTGAAAAAAGTTTGTAATTGATAATATTTTATATATATATGTTGGTATTTTGATTATGGGCATCTGGCAGGGGAAACCGGGCGTAGTCAAAAGGGACTAAAAAAAAAAACCGGGGTGCGCATTGGGAGTTTTTTTGAAACCAGATGTAGGGATGGAGATAAAATTTTTTGTGATATATAAATAATTTTTTTGTAAAATTGATTAAATTTGGAAATAGATACTCAAATAGTTTCATTTCAGGGAGACTGACCCGAAAATCTTGAAAAGTATAACTTCAAAGTGTTTCCAGGTTTTTTAAGAAAGGGCAGAAGTACCAGCCCATATGAAGTTTGATTGGGTCTGCGCACCCAGAATGGTAGTTTTTAATGTATAAATATTTTAAGTAACAAAAAGTGGAAGGGGCACAAATTAAACAGTAATTTTAAAAGTTGGCCTAGTTATTGGGGTAAAATTTATTGTCAGAGTTTAAAATTAAAATTGAATATTAAAATTCTAAGATGAGGGAATGAAAAATTAAAAAGTCAAGATAAATTTTGGAAATTATAAAAGTTAAAAATTTTAAAATTAAAAATTTCAATGAAAATTAAAACAAGATAGATATTGGGAAAATTTTAAAAGTTTAAAAATTTTAAAATTAAAATTTCAAAGAAAATTAAAGTCAAGATAGATTTGGAAATTATAAAAGTTTGAAGATTTAAGATTAAAATTTAAATAAAACTCAGAAAGCGAAGAAATTTAGAAAAGAGATTTAGACACGTAATTTATTAAGGGCATTGAGAACCCAAATAAATCAGTTTTTCTTCTTGAGGGGGTTTTGACGTCTCTCGCGTCTTTCTGATTAACATGACTCCCATGTTCTTTTGGGCGGCCACGATTAATGGCAAAACTTTCCAACCCAATACCAAGAAGAAAACGGATCGAATATGTAAATAGATATACTATAAAAAAAAGGGTAGCGTGGGAAAACCCAGACATAGATAGATAGCATAAAGAGCATACATAGCGTAGCAGGCTCAGAGGTTGTATTGGGAAACATTCTGATCAATAGCGGACAAAGAGTGTGAAATCTTGCGGACCAAGAATAAGGTCAAAATTACGCATTGCGGATCAAGAATCTTCATGATAAAGTTATAGATTATATTCTCTAGGTCAAGGGGCCAGAACGGAAAAGGTAATATTAGATATAAGTAATTAGATAACAGGGTTATTTAAAATGAGATAGAGGATCTAATTTGGGGATCTGACTTAAATACGTGATTTAATTTGGGCTCGACCCCACTCTAATTAATAATTGTCAAATTAGAACTTAAGTATTATAAGTTACTCTTAATAAAAGTTGTATTAAGAATTATGTCTCATCATTTTGATAATCCCACACCCACACCGGAACCGGTAAGACATGGTCATCACAGAATGGTATGCCCCCGTGTTCACACTTGCACCTTGTTATAAAATCTAATGTTTTCGATTAATAAAAATTAATGTATCGGAATTATAATTTTTTATAATATCTGGAACTTGTTCTTATTTTAATAACATAATCAATTTTTAAAACATAGTATAAGTATTATTTTGAAAAATTAAGAATAAAAAAACTACTAAAAATGTACGCCACTATAAAAAGTCTTTGTACACTTAAAAAAATCTCAACACGCATAGCTTTATATATTGTATTTCTTTACCGGCTACGTTCGAAACCGTGATTTTGCAAAAGCGTATAAATGGATAATATTTATGATACTTAGTGTCATTTAGATTAAAAATTTTATAAAAACAGTTTTAAAAATAGTAATTTTTTAAAAATTTTGGGTAAAATTAACTTTTGAACAAACTTTTTTCAAAATGTTCTCCTTTTTTGAAAAATGCTTCTATTGTATTAATATTTTGCCGTTAAATGGACCTCTGTACAGAGGCTCAACTAAATTTTTTAAGTATAACTTGAAGTCGGTTTATCCATGTTTTAGAAAAAAGAAGGGAGAAATTTTAAGAAAATAAGCCGATAAATTACAAATGGCTGTAACTCAAAAAATTTAAAGTGAATTTTTTCAAAAATCATATTCCCTGTACAGAGGGCTGAGCATATACAGGCAAAAATTATTATGTGATGATACATTTTACGAAAAAGAACATTTTTAAAAAGGTTTTCTAAGTTAATTTTTTGCCGAAATATTGTATTTAAATAACTTTTTTTTTTGTCAAAATGTCCTTAAAACAATTTTATACATGTATTCTTATCTAAGTGATACTAAATATCATGAAAATTATCCATTTATGCGCCTTTTTAAAATCACGGTTCCGCGCGCGAACGTAGTCGGATACCCTAATGTGTAGTAAGAAAGATATATTGTAGCATACACAGGAACTTTTAAACGTCTGGGTATATAAATTTCATCAGTTTTTAGAAAATTCTGCATCAATGTTTCTACATTCTTCTGTGATCATTGTTTTTACTCCACATTTTGTTTTTATATGCCATGTTTTCTTTTTTTAAAATCAAATTCTCATCAAATATGCTATACTAGGCATAAATAAAGTGATTTAGGAGGTGCTTTCAGAATCTGAGGACATATATAGAGACACCAGCTGCGTTTATTGAGAACAGAGTGTTTTTCGTCATTATGTTAAAAAATGAGGTCGTCTCCAAAATCCAAATTTTAGGCGGATATTTTAAAATTGTTCTTTAAAATATTTAAGCAGGGCTTATGATTTCCAATACCGTAAAAAAATACCAAATTACCTAATTCTGAAGCCGATTTACACCCCGACGAAAGAACATCTCCATGCTTTAATGTTTCAACTAGATTCATGGGATTAGGTTTCAGAAAATTCAAGATTGACAGCAAATTGGTTGGGATGACAGTAAATTCAACATTTTTGATTCGAACGGACATATAATAGTTCGTTGAAGAAAAAATGAGGAACCTAATCCCAAGAATATATGTGAAACACAAGAACATCTCCACTTCCATGCTTCAGCATGGAGATGAAGATGTTCTTGTTGGGAGTGTAAATCAGCGTCAAGATTAGTAATCTGGTATTTTTTTTGACTGTACTGTTAATCATGAACTCTGTATAAATAGTTTAACGAACAATTTTAAATTATGTGCCGAAAATATGGATATTGAAAGCAACTTTCTTTTTTAACGAAATAATGATGCCAAGTATACTGTTCTCAATGTTCTCCATTGGTGTCTGTAACTGTCCCCAAATTTTGAAAACACCTCCTAAATCAATTGGTTTAAACTTAGTAAATATATTTGGGGAAAGTTCGATAAAAAAATATGACAAATAAAAACAAAGTGTGAAGTTAAAAATAATAATCACAGACATACAGATGAATTTAGAGAAACATTGATGCAAAAATTACAAAAACTCTGATGAAATCTATAGCAAAACGTTTAACAGTTGTAGTGGACGCTAAAAAATAGTTGCAAGTGTACGAACACTTTTGGGGTTCACCGTTTATAGCGTATTAGAATGTAAGCATGTCATTCAAAACATTGCGGCACAGGCTAAAATATAAAGTAACACAGCTTGGAAATATGACACAAGTAAAAGTGGGTAATACATAGCGAGGTTTTTTCTTTCGAATGAAAGGGAAAAAAAAATAATGTTTACATGAATAAAAATGCAAAAGTTAACCACTCATTTAAAAATATTTCAAAAGGGCGTTGTCATTCACTTATAATTGTTTAATTTAATTTTTTATAATTTGAGATTATTTCATCAACGAACATATACTAAGTGTTATAAATTATTGGAATTAGAAAAAATATGCACTATCTTTTTAAACTAAAAATGAAAATTTGAATTCTTAAAGGTTTATGATGTTTTTAATTATGTTAAACTAATCTAAACTTTACAAATTAAGAGTTCAATATTCCTGAACAAAAATACGGATGATATATAAATGAAAGCCATCATAGTATAATTTTAACTATAAATAGTTTTAAAGTTTTAATAAATGCCTGTGTGTGTGTGTGTGTGTGTGTGTGTGTGAAAATTATCTTCCTTTCTGTGCAGAATCAAATGTGATTCTTCCGGATAAAACATACACCGCGAACCCCTATCTTCCATTTTGAACTGTGACATCTAAATAAATTGAAATTCAGAATTCTAAGAAATAAAACAAAGCTTCATTGCCAAATGTATATTTTCAGAACAGCATATTTTTAATATTGCAATTAACAATGTATGAAATTAAATTTCCTGATGAGCAGACGATATTTTTACAGTTTTCATTGCCGAATGATTAGAGTTTGAAAAAATTTTTTACCAAATATTTTAAATCTAAGCATTGTTTTAAAAATAGCTAAACAAAGACAAGCAATGTGAAATATTTATAAAAATAACTAAGGTGTAAGTGCTATATGTATAATATTCTAATACGCGCACATTCAGATTGTATCTTAAAAAAAGAAGCTATTCGGAATACAAAATATTTCTTAAACAATCAGAATATAATTATTATTCACTGAATAATTTTTACAAAGGAAAATTGAACTGAAGAATGCACAGCATTATGAGTCATAAATGGGGGAAAAAGAGAGGGCAGATTTTTTGCTATTATTAGGAAAACCGAAAGTATATGTAATTTAACCAAATTAGATTTTTAAAATTTAAATTTAATTTATCTTCTTCACTTTTCTAGAATATAGTCAAGTTTCTCACTAAATTGGGTTTATTACCTCTGAGATAAATAGGATACTTGAAACTTTTTTTTATATAAATAATGGAAGCAACACTTTCATTTTAAACCTAGAAAATCAGACATATTTTTCAGTCAGATGAGCAAACTCTCTTCACACAATGATTTTACTTTCCTATATTCATAACAAAAGCTAGCTATTTTGGTTAGAAAATAGTTTAACTGCCCTTATTTTAAATAGTTTATTAATGTTTTTTAAAAACATTTTTTTACCAAATTAAATTCTTGTTTGTTGATATGTCACAAAAATTTAATCTATTTATATTAACAAATGTTTATTTCAGAGTCAATAAGTTAAATGGTTTATAATAATATTAAATTATTACATTATTAAAAGCCCCATAATTAAAGTATTGTGAGAAAAAACGATATTATTTTCAAATTTGCCCTAAAAACAAGTAAGAAAATAAAACATAAGTCACACAACTATCACCTTTTTCTAATAAATGCTGTACCTATATAAATAAATTTTCTAAAGCAAGTATTTTTGTAATTTTAAGATTTTTTATGATTAAAAATGTTAGTTTTATGAAAAGAATTCAATAATTTATCCTTTTCATGAGCTCCTTTCTATGTGAACTTATGCAATATAACAAATAGAAAATGCAATAAAAATTATTTTCTTTTGTGTTTAGTTTGTTTCAAAACTCCAGAAATTAACTTTGCCTTGGGCCAACCCCGTTAAGGCGGTTTTCATCATATTTTTCCATTATAATAGAAAGTAATATAAAAATTGTACGGTTAAAAATAGAATTGAGAATATCTATTTTTAACAGATCCTTAATTTTTCTGATAAATAAATAAATGAATAAATAAATTCATCACAACAAATTTCTTGGCTATTATAGTCTAGTTGGTAAAATAGCAGACTTATAATCAACAGCCCGCGGTTTGGAATCTTTCTAATAGTAAGACTAAATTTGCATTGTTAAACTCGAAATATTTCATGTTGGTATACCGTAATGGGTAGCCTAGTGGTCAAGGGAACGGACTTAGGCCCACGTGTCATGAGTTCGTGCCTAGTACCACTGAACAAACCTCCGTGTAGCGGGCGATACGCTTTAAATATGTCGATGCTCAAGCGTCCTCCCATTGGTGTGGTGCAGAAGTTAGGAGAGGGAAGTGCCATCTCAGAGAGAGATGTCGTTCTCCTCACTTGTGACCATGGTTCAAAATTACGAAGTTCGTCGCCTCGAGTAGCTGGATAGTGCGACGTTGATATTTACTCACTCATGTTGTAATGGGTAGAAAGTGATAACAACTTAGTGTCGACCTCGACATTTGACTGTGGTCAAAATCATGATTGATATAGCTTTCAGTAATCAAATAAAAAGTTTTTCGTGTAGTGAAACATTTAAATTTATTTAAGTAATAAAATTTTTATTTTACTTGCAGTAAAACAGTACAGAGAAAACTACTTAGTTAAGGCTGTTTTCGCAAAAATGACGAGAGCCTGATCTAAACGCGAAGCACATTTTCAGACAGAAAAATACCTCAAGTTTCATGGAAATTTGGATCATTATAACTCATACATCTGTTAACAATATAGTGTTTTTAAAAAATTCAAAATATGCAATGAATACTCTTTTTAATTTCCTTTTGAATACATTCAGGGATAGCTCATTTAACATTACAGTACAGGAGAAAAAACTCGAAATACATTTCATACCAGAAAAAAGGGATCAACTCGGTTAAAAATGAGATGTATGATAAAAAAAAGTTGTGTGTGTACTTATGTACTCACGTAAGAAGTTATACTTCTGTGGCGTACACAAGTTAAAATATTTCTAAAAATCTCGAGCCGAGCAAGCTGTGCCAAGGACGAAAGTAGCTCAGTGGTAGAGCATTCGACTGCTGAACGAGAGGTCCACGGTTCCAACCCGGGTGCCTCCTTCTTCAGAGAAGAGACATACTTTTTTGAGAATTTCGAAGGCGGGAATCATCTGTCCCGTTCTGTTTATTTCTATACAAAGCATCTTCGTATCCGTTCCTACAGAACGCAAAGCAAAGGTTCGCTGACGAGGGGTATAGCTCGATGGTAGAGCATTTGACTGCCGATCGAGATGTCCCAGGTTCAAACCCGGTGTCCTTCTTCAGGGAAATGAAGAGAAATATTTTACTGAGAATTTCGAAGGCGGGAATGATCTGTCCCGTTCTGTGTATATTTCTAAGCAAAACATTTCCGCATCCGTGATGGTGTGCGCATGCATCGTAAAAATTTACCCTCATCCTTCTTCTCCTAACACCCAAAAAGAAGTATAACTTCAAAAATGCTACTTTCTAAAGGATAGTGAAGAGCCAGACTATCATATAAATTCTTCATTTCTTTTATATCTGAAAAAATGTTCCAAACTCTCGAGTCTTATTCTTTAACATTAAACTAAAACAACCTTAAATTAAATATTTTCAAATTGCTGAGTGAGGGTCGTATTAACGTCGCACTATAAATCTGCAAGAGGGATATGGGTAATGGACCCATACAGCGAGAGCGTTAAACCTCGACAGAATAAACGTGCACTGGCACACGTTGGATCTTCTGCAAAATTACGCTCGAACTCATGATACGCCAATCATGAATCCGTGACCTTGGCCCCTAGGCTACTACGGCCCCTCACAAATTGCTGAAGAATAAGACTTAACATATTTTTTTTCACAAAAGAACATATTTCAATACTAATAATTATATTATAATTTCGCTATCATTTGAGAGTAAAATATTTTATTACTTATTTTTGCTTTGAATTTCCCAGAGTTATTTCCTGATTATAAAATTCCACATTTCACATATTTTTCAAGAAAGCAAAATTAAAGTTTCAGTTTGGTTTTCTAAAATGAAAAGTTCTGTATTCTCTCTCACCACGCACCAAATGCTTCGAAATTCTAGAATGTAGAATAGTGGACCAGTGGTCACACACATGGCTTCATGATTGGTAGCATTCAAATCATGGATTCTAGTCTTGATTCTGCTAAAATTATCTAGCAGAATAATGAGGATTTTTACCTTGGTAAGTCCAATTTAATCTCAAAGATGGCAGTATGGAATTTAGGAAAGAGGTATCTTGTGTTGATCTTCTTTTCATCAGTAGAATGAGGTTCCAAGTTGCTAAGTCCAACACCAATAATTTTCGCACAGTTCCAGCGTGACCTTAAAGAAATCAGTCAATGTACCATATATAGTATAATAATTAGGTACATGTTTACTTATACCTCCGCCGTAGCCAAGTGGCCGCGGTTGCCGAGTGGTATAGGTATAGGACCGTGACTTGTCTTGTCCCGAGTTCGAGCCCAGTACCACTAAAGACCCGCCGTGTAGGGCAGCGATGCACGTTAAATCTGTCGAGAGCTGAAACGTCTTCCCGTTGGTGTGGTGTGGTAGCTAGGAGAGGGTGGTACCAGCTCAGGTGTCGTCCACGTCACTTGACCATGGTTCAAAATTACGTAGTCCGTCGCCAAAAGCCCTCGTGTAGCTGAACAGTGCGACGTTAATATTCAATCAATCAATCAATCAACCGCCGTAGCCAAATAGCAAGGTTGTCAGCCCGAAGAGCTGTGTTTAAGGTAAACTGCTTATTTCAATTTTAATTCGATTAAAGATCGATTTTTAGAAGGATTCCAACTCATTTATTGTCTTCGTCACTTAACCGAGGTTCAAAATTATGAGATTTATTAGCTATTAGCGGATTTTTAAGTCGATCGAAAAGGGAAATCACAAACATTTAACAAACAAACAAAAGAATTTATGCACATTAAAAGGAATACGCTGCCACCAACTTCACGAGAGGGCTTGCGGCTCGACGGCTATTTAAAGTACCCCCATGCCGCAAAGGCACTATACATTTACAAACATCCCTCCGGGATTCTAATCCAGTCCCAACGGCACAGCAGTCAGCGCCGCCAACCACTGTACTGGAAGGGGACAGTTTGTAACCTTTAAATGTTAAGCTCTTCTTTGATTAAATCACTTTTTCTCAGCAGGTGTCTACTCCAAGATCAATTTCTCATGAGCCGGAAAGATTTTTTTGCAGCACTCAAATCTTTTTTTTTACCTAATGGGGCTACGCTCTTTCGTATTTTCAACATTTACAGACCTAGTACATTCCCCAGAAGATGGTATAACTTTTTAGCGCGGCACCATATAGGCGATACCAACTATCGCCAGTAATTTTGATGCCCAGTTCCCTCACTAGAGGGAGACACCTGAGCTCTGATAATGCGCGCGCGCGAACCTGCACTATGACTTTAATTTTGCCGAGAGCACCCAAGCCAAACAGACACTCTAGGGATCTTTTACATGCCGTATAACCATATGACATGGCGACTGTCGATTTTCTGGGGTCGAACCCGCAATCTAGGGTACAGAAGGCCAGCGACAAACCAACCGCGCCACCCAGCCGGCGCATTCAAATCCTAAAAATCCTTTTTCCTTGTCACCTCCGTATTGATCGTTAAAAAAATTCCGTTTAGACATGTATAATCGATAAATTATCACGGGCTTAATAGGTTCATTAACCGAGAATTGGGATATAAGAGGAAAGAAATACTTATCTGTTGAGTTATAAAAATATTTAAAGTAATCGATGTGAATTGTTGAAAGAAATGGTACATTAGATTGTGTGACATTGGCTTAGTGTTATTATGTCCCTGATGTGAGCGTAGCATTGCTTTAGGGTGAATATTTACTGTAACCGAGTGGTCTGCAAACAGTGTTCCACGGAACCTTGGGGTTCCACAAGTCACACCCAGGGGTTCCACGAGTCACAATAAAAAAATCGAAAAGAAACTTATGAATATGTATGCAAAATGGATTCACGTTCTCTGAAGTTTGTATAATTACGTATCTAAATCTCATCTTATTCATTCTAAAACCGAAAAAATTTTAGTTATACATATCTTTAATTTGCAATATTTTTTAAACTTTTATTATAATATAATAAAAGAATATTAAAACCCCTCTTTTATCTTTATATATACTTCCTACTAGATTTTGAGTATTCTACGAGTATTATTTACTATCCTGGCTTCCACGAGATAAATTTATACTCGTTAGCTAGCACAATGTCTTGCAAAACTAAATAGTCTTGTAATGGAAAATACACCTTTATGTGTTTGTGGGAAAAAATTCACTTATAATGAATAAGAGGATGATGATGATGAGTTTGGTGTTTTATGGCGCAAGAGCCAGTTTTGGCTATACTGCGCCAAACATTCATAGGTCTGTGGTCAACACGGGAAAAGAAGAAATTGGATGACAAGATGGAGGGTCGAAAATAGAGAAGGATCACTGGGGTACCCCGGGGTCGTGACACCCGTGTTTACCAAAGATAGTAAACCCATTGGGGAAAAGGAAAAGATCACTATAGGGTACCTCGGGATTGTGACACCCGTACCTACCTAAAGAAGGTGAACCCCCTGAGGGGAAATGAATAAGAGGAAGCAACATATCAACATATTCTGTTAAAATGTAGATTTCATGTAAGAACAGCTCCTGAATGTTCTGTTGCGAATTCTCATGCAAAATACACAGTTTTTCAGACACAGCTATAAACATTTTAAGGCGATATGGTACCATCTTTAAAATTTTTTTTATTTTTAATATTTGATATTTGGTTTTAATTGTATTTTATAAAGGTTAATATTTAATAATAATTCCATACAAAAAATTTTAATTTGTTGCAAAATGTTTGTAAAATTTAAAATTTTTAAATTTTTAAAACATTTTTAAACCCTAAGGCTTTTTTAAATATGTTTCTTTTCTTTCAAAATTTTTTTCCAAGTACCTTATAATATACTACATAAAACTGTAGCATGGGTTATTTCTGCTACTGCTCTTTAATTTTTATTAATTTTTTATAGTTAAACTTACAAAATTCTCGAAAAACATTACTTTGATTTTGAAATTTTTAGAAAAGTACTAAACATGTTAGAGCTAATTCAATGCACAGTTTTACAAAACATACATTTCAGAACATGTATAAAAGTTTCAAACCCTTACTTCAAATTATCAAAAAAGCCTTAGGGTTTTGAATAACAGTGAATGTACAAAAATTCAACATGGAGAAAAATGAGTTTAAAGTTTTCATTTCTTAAATAGCATGATAAAAAATTCCTCCAATAATCTGAAACTTTTATGTAATGTTAATTAGTTTGTTTCAAACTGCTTACCACAAATTTTTTAAAAAATTTACAAGAATAAAAGAATATACTTGTATAATGAATATATAAACAAAAAGGTCAATATTTCATAAAACATTATCTTAACAATTTTTAAAAAAATTACACACACATTTTAGAGTTTATTTCATGCGCAGTTCTATACTACTATAATAAACAACATGTACACAAATATTCATACTCTTTTTTTCCATAATTTTAAGAGCCTGAATATATTCACAAAATCCATGGCTCTTCCAAAATTTTCTGCAAAAGCATTTTTGCAAGTATTACATAAAAAGATTTGTTAATGCATTTTTATCAATAATGACGTATGTTGGAGATCTGGATATACCAGTATTTTTTTCATCAAACGAAAAAAAGTATTGCATTCTTCTTCAAGTTTTGCACACCTCAAGTTAGTGTTTTGAGAAACTTCTGAACTTGTCTTAGCATCTGAAAACCACCTCTTCAAAGCTTTCGTTGTGGCAGATTTAGTACGTTTTTAGGCCTAGGCATTTTAACTTTTTGGAGAAAAAACCCAAATTCCTTGTCGTAAAGCAACTTTTCTTACTCTTCAGAACACAGAGTACAAAATATAGTTAAATTTGTAGGGACAGAACTTCAAAGAAAACGCAGTAGAATAACTCTCATATAATCAAAACAAAACAATTATTTCATTTCAGCTTAAACACTCATCAGCGTGGAGTAAAAAAATTATTTCTTATTTATCAAGCTCTTTTCTAGCAGACGATCTGAAAAGTGGGCGTGGCAGCTTTGTTTAGTCTACTGACATGCAGCAAAAATGGATAAATAACTGAATAAAAAATATAGATACAACTCTGAAATTTTGCAGACACATTAAGAAGGATTAAAAGCATCATATAAGCCAATAAAAAAAAATCGATAGTTTGATAATTTTTAGGGTACCATATCGCCTTAACGTCAGTTAGATCCCAGTTACTAACAAGGGGTCGTATCACTGGTACCTCCCCTTAAGTTACAGGGGCCCCAAAATGCGCAAGCAAAAAATCGTAAGATATTAATGAATCCAGAAAAGAGCCCCTAAGGAATTTTGATCCAAGGCCCAATCATGACCAGTTACGCCAGGGGTTACTAAATATAATGTATTGGTAGGTTGAAATTAATATTACTAATGAGTAAATTATATATTCAAAATAGATTAATATTTTTTAATTATGATTGCGATACTTTTTTTAATTGCTTTTACATAAAGTACTATAACATGTTGATCTACTTCAGATATTATTTTGAGATATATTCTTCTAAGTATGTATATAGGGTTCCGCGAGAAAACATTTTCTAGTTCTAGGGCAGGGGTGGCGAACCTGTATGGATCAACGCGCCATTTTTTCTAAAGAAATGCTTAATGAGGTATAGACGTGTCGTCAAATAAATTTGACTTGTGATTATTAGGAAAATAATTAAACTAAATATTAACACAACACAAAACTCTTTATTTACTACAGAAAAATACATTTTGTATTTCATAGTAGCAAATGTTGTATAGTTAAACGTGTAATTCAAATTTTATAAAGTAGCATTAGTGTGATTTCTGCTGTTGCAGATTAGATGACAAGTAAATTATATTAGGATTGGGTAAAATGTATTACTTTTAGCAGAATGCATGCTGAATTGGAGTCATCTGCCAAATAGTTTCTAAGCGAGTCTTTAATGTTATTCATCGCTGAAAATAATGACTCGTAGGCATAGGTCGATCAAAATATGGTTAAAAAAGCCTGAGACTGCTTCTTCAAACAGTTAAACGTATCTGGAATTGAATTTAATGTTTCCAAAATTTCGTTACTGTCATTTTTATTTATATTTCTTGTTATATATATATAATCTTTCTGTTTCAATCAATTATAACATTTTCCTTATTTCAATAAATTTTTGAATCCACATTGAACTAGACTAGAAATCAATAAGTTGCATTTCAAATTCTTCAATTTCCAACCAATCGAATTGGGGCGAGTTCATTTTATCAAATGATGTCACATCAGGGAACAAAATAAACTTGGGCATTTCTGATAATTCTTTGAACTGAGAAAATCTCACTGAAAATTCCTTGATTGAAGAATCAATCACGATTGATCGTTTTGATCGGTGGCGTGCCCAAAATATTGTGCCACGTACCATCAATGGCGCCATCCCTGTTCTAGGGGTTCCATAAAAACACTTTCAAGTTCTAGGTGTTCCGTGGATAGAAAAAGTTTGAAGACCACTGCTGTAACCTAATGACATCTTAGGAGCTCTAAGTGGACGAAAGTCACTGATTCTACTAAAGATCATTATTTGTATTGGTTGGTTTTTAATTAACATCGTAATAAATTTATATATATACTTGGGATTGTTGACGATGGATCTCGCTATAAGGGCTTTGACATTTAGCTTTATTTCATACACATCGATAGTTATCTGGGTGTTATCATCTGAATGAGTGAGTGAATATTAAATTCACCCTCTTATTGCTTTGCAGTGCGACTCACTGGCGTAGCTAGCTCTGAAAGGGCGCTGTATCAGAATTCCTTTGGGACCTTTTTTAGATATGGGAGTCCTGTAAGTGGGACTCCCCACTAACAGATTAGTGGGTTAACCCAGTGGATTAGTTACATATGTTGGGGCCCCTGTAGCTTGGGGGCCCCGTATCATTGATACGATGGTAGATACGCCCCTGTTGCGACGTAAATAAACACTCACTCATTCATTCCTAATCTTCTCAAATTGTGGACGATGTGTGTGGTTTATCACAAATTTAACTTGCAGAATCCCATATATATATATATATATATGCTTCTGGTCTTTGGTAGAGCTTAAGATTAGAAGGTCATTAATTTTCCACTTTAACCACCAAGCCATTGTGGTTTCAGCAAAAACTCATATTTGCGGGGGGATGAGTTAATATTGACGTCTCATTATTCAGCTACGCGATGGTTTTTGGCAACTGACATCGTAATTCTGAACCATGGTTAAGTTACGAGGACGACACCTGAGATGACACCTCCCTCTTCTAACTTCCACACCAACGGGAGGACATTTGAGCCTCGACGTATTTAACGAGCATCGGCCCCCTCATGATGGCGGATCTTCAGTGGTACTAGGCTCGAACCCATGACACACCAGCCATGAGTCCATTATCTTGACCACTAGGCTACCGCGGAAGCCATAAATTTTCGGAACGTGTTTCAATGGATTTAGGACTTGAACTCTCAACTCTGTTGGACATAATGCTTGAGACCTTAACCATCAGGCTACCAAATTTATTCCGAAATTGTGATTGATTACTCGTTACGTGGTTTTGAGTAGCAAGAAGTATGCATTTTAAAATTATATCAACTAAGCGAATTCACTATATTTAGTTAATTATTGGTTATTTTGTTTTCGAAATAATGTATGGTGCACAGAAAATGTGCGTGAATGATCTAGTTCTTGGATAAATTTCTAAGTTATAAAGATAATATAACTACCCTCATTATATAACGTCTGAAGTCGAAATATTTAAAATTTTACTGAAAGACTTGCTGTAAGTATGTATACATTTTTTCCTTTAGAATTTTTTGTTTAACCCAACAAATGATTAATGCAAATTTTCTTATACTAAATATTTTTAGTTGTAGTAATTTTATTATTGCATCACTATCTGGTCTAAGCACGATTTAGAGCTTCATTGTCAAATGGTTAAGGACACAAGCCTAGCTACTGGTGGAGTTTGAATCCAGTTGTTGGTTCGAATCCCGATTCAATGTAGAAATAGTAAAGATCCCTGTATGTTGAATCAAACTGATTTTTTAAAATTGCCATTCTACTGCTATGGAGTTGATGAGTAAAATGCCGACAGTTGTCCTCGTCATTTAATCCCGAATTGAAATCAGAGACTTATTGCCAAATGTCCATCGTCTTAATTCTAACGTTTTATTGATATGTATTAAGAGTGGCTTAAAATCCAAATGATTTTATTTTGTTCATTTATCCCAGAGGTCGGTAAACAACGGATCTTTAGTTTTCGCCTTCATTAAAAATATAAGTATACCTATATTAAAAGTATTATTTCTCTTTCTCTTTTTTTACTTTATAATTATTTAGAGAAAAAACTACTTGTATTTACATATATAGTCAAACCTCCATTTTACGAACTTCTTTTTTGCAATTCCTGTATTTTACGATCTTTTTCCTGGAGCTAAGAACATTTTACGATATTTTTCATTAAATAATCTCCAAACAGCGAAATACATTTTGTGTTTAACGAACTTTCTTTCTTGTAATTCCTACTTTTTTTCTCCCCATTTTAAAATATTTCTGGACATTTCAAATTATTCTCCCTTTTAACACATTTTAAGGGTATCACAATGACTTTGAATTGGTTCTACTAGTTGCCTAACTCACTCAGAGAAATAAAATTGTAGTAATTCGAAGCATTTCATTTTTTAAACAAAACCTTTATCAATAATTAAGTTTAAGGAGGCATGTGGTAAATGTACACTTAAAATTATTGGCCGTAAAATAACGAATGTTTAAAATTGCTTGTAAGCTTGAAATTAGAAATGTCATTAAAATTTAATTATTTTAAAATTAAATTGTTTTAAACTTTAAAATACAATGTATTCCTGGACAATGTCCCCCCCCCCTTCCCAGCTTTCCTAGCAGATTTTTGGTTTTGATGGGTTTATAAAATAGATATTCTTATAAAATATGGTGTGAATAATAACTCTTTTTAAATTTAAAATTTGCTTCATTTGGTTTATAAAATATACTGAATGATAAATCTCTTTTAACAAATTTTCCACATAGCGAACTTTTTTTCGAAATTTAGCGACTTCGTTAAATACAGGTCTGAATGTATATTTAAATATTTGACTGGCTTAAGAGAGATTATTTAAGATTGTTATTTCTGTATAAATTATTTTTAAAACAAAGTATGCTGAGAATCAGTGAAAATATTGCAAATTATTTCCAAAGCAGTTTAAGTCCAATTTATTGATAAAAATGAAGCTATGGAAGATAGTACCTTAAGGCAGTTGTCTTCAAGCTTTTTCAACTCACGGAACCCCTATAACTTGAAGGTGCTTTCGTGGAACGCCTAGAACTTAAAGGTGCTTTCGTGGAACCCTAGAACTTAAAGGTGCTTTCGTGGAACCCCCAGAACTTAAAGGTGCTTTCTTGGAACCCCAGAACTTGAAGGTGCTTTCGTGGAACCCTAGAACTTGAAGGTGCTTTCGTGGAACCCCAGAACTTGAAGGTGCTCGTGGAACCCCCAGAACTTGAAGGTGCTTTCGTGGAACCCCTAGAACTTGAAGGTGCTTTCGTAGAACCCCTAAAACTTGAAGGTGCTTTCGTGGAGCCCCTAGAACTAGAAAGTGTTTTCATGGAACCCCATTCCACACACACACTTCGAAGAATATATCTCAAGATAATATTTCAAGCAGATCAACATGCTACAGGGAGACTTTATACAAAGGTAATTAAAAAAGTATTGCATTTATTATTAAAAAATTCTAATCTAATTTTTTAATACAATTTACTCATTAATGATATTTATTTGAGATCCAGGTGTCGCCTACCCATGCATTATATTTAGTAACTGGGATATGTGCTTGCTTTTTTTCACACAAACTGTCGAAGTCTAGGTCAATAGAAATTCAAGTGCAATCGCATTACGTATTCTTTTAATTTGTTTTATAATGTTTATAGCTGTGTGAGAAATCCCACGTATTTTGCATGAATTTGCAACCTAAAATTTAGAAGCTGTTCTTGCTTAAATTTAGATTTTAACATCGAATCTGTTGATAAGTTGTTTCCTCTTCTTCATTATAGGTGTTTTTCCACAAATGCAAAAAGGTGCATTTTCCATTAGAAAACTATTTAGTTTTGCAGGACATTGTGCTAACTAACGAATATAAAATTATCTCGTGGAACCCGAGATGGTAAACAATAGAATATTGACTATCTAGTAAGAAGTATATATATAAAGATAAAATGTTTTAATAATCTTTTATTATATTATAAAAAAAATTTAAAAAGTGTGTTTCTCAAAATAAAGTTATTATATGCATATATAAAATTTTCAGTTTTAATGAATGGGAGGATGAGCTTTAGATGCTTGTGTGTATCTATACAAACTTCAAAGAGAATGTGAATCCATTTTTCATACATATTTATTTCTTGATTTTTTTATTATGACTCGCGGAACCCCTGGGTATGCCTCGTGGAACTCCTGGGTTCCGTGGAACACAGTTTGAAGACCACTGCCTTAAAGTAATTTCTAGCAACGTTTATTTGAGTATGTTGAGTTTAGTTTGTAATTAGTTAGAGCTCGAGAATGCTCATGATTTTGGACAAGATATACCCTTAAATCCCCAACACAGCAGTGACAAAATATATTCCGTATTTTATGACAAATTTAAGGTTAACTAGCTGCAGGCTCGGCGTTGCACGACTTCAAGTACGTAGATTTTCGCCTTGGAAATCTTCCCTTTCCCTCTCAGTGTCAGCACTTCCAGGTGTCTGTGATTTCTGTATTAATGTCATTAAAATTCTCTTTTTCGAAGTTTCTTCTACCTCTGTACCCCGTCGTATGGTTCTACTTACTCTCCATTTAGCCAGGCGTTGCACGGGCTTTTTTCTTGGATATAACTTTATCCCCGTGGAAATTTTCTCTTTCTCTCTGGACGCCACCAGCTCTCGGTCTGTGTCATGGGCGATGTGAGTGATTTCAATATTTTTGTCATTTAAGTTCCTTTTCAGAAATTTCTATCCTCTTCTTTTTTTGTCAGATAGGCTTTTGCACCCAAAAGCAAGCTTGAAATTTAAACTCACGACATGAAATTTTCAAAATGGTTGCTCTCTTGCACAAACACAAAAATAAAAATATCATCCACTCTTGGTTTTTGAAGAAATGTTTTTTTTTTATTTTTTTATTTCTGATGGGCTGCGGATTGGTGTTCTACTATTGCAGACCTAGTACATTCCCGGAAGTTGGTATCTCTTTTTAATGCTGCACCATTCAGGCGCATACCAATCGCAGCAAGTAATTTTGACGCCCAGTTTCCTCCCTAGAGGGAGACACCTGAGTTCTGAGCGATGCGAAGCTGTACTAGGATTTAATTTTGAAAAGAGCACCCAAGCCAAACAGATACTCTAGGGATCTTTTACATGCCGCATAATCATACGACATGGCCGCTGTCAAATTTTCTGCATCATGAAAATCCACCAAACTTGGGAGCGGCGTTGAACCGCAACCTTAGATGCAAAAGGCCAGCGGAAAACCAACCACGCTACCCAGCCGGCTTTTGAAGAAATGTGAAAGTATTGCACTGGATATACAATTGCGTTTAGATATAATAAAAAATATTAATTGGCGCACGAGAATCGCGATTGTGACCTCTACCAGAGTCCCCCCCTTCCAGCGCAAGAATATGCATATAAATAGTTTAGGCTCTTTGATAGCGTGGCTCTCTTTTTTATGCTCTTTGATAGTTTAATTATCTTGTTTCGCTTACAAATTGCCTCTTCTGTCTCAAAAGTCTGCCGTCCTCTCAGTGGCGTAACGGAGAACATTTGGACCCCTGCAAAGTCAGGTTTGGGCCCCTCCCCTAGGATTTTACAATGGGTAGGTACTAAATCGTGGGGTTGCAGTGGGGGTGTACGTTACGCCACTGCGTTCTCTAGTTTCTCCTGAAGTTCGAAATGAATATATTATTTCTCATATTTAAAACACATTAACACTGATGACTTTGAAGTTGTTTTGTGAATATATTCTTCATTCTGGGCCTGTTATTGTAGGAAAAACAATCCTATTTTATTTGTAATTTTTTTACTCTAAGTTTTCTCAGTTCGTTTATTAAATAATATTGTCTTGTGTTTTTGACAACACATACTGTATACATATGGGAAACTTAAGTTTGATTAACATTGTGCAGCTAAAGTTTTGTTTTATTATATTTGTCAAAATACTCGATTTTTAATGCATTAAAATAATAAATTGTAGGGAAATATGTGGAATGAATAATGTAGTAGAGTTACGAAAACTCGGAACTCGATAACCCTGCAGTTCGATTAACTCGATCACAGCCTTGTAGGGGGAAAAACCCTTGTGTGCATACCCAAACAGTTGTTCCAGAACGATACCGAACAAAACATTATGTCCAATACAGAAAGTATTGCTGCTGTTGCAGTTAATCAAAAAATGCCGGAAATGTAGTTGGGGCAGACAAACTTAAGCGATTGAGGGACAAAGGTACAAAACTCCTATAAAAAATCGTCAGGGACTTACTGTTCCTTTGTCGTCTTCGTGATGAAGTAACAAAACGCAAAGTGCAGTACGAAAGACAATAGGACATTACGCATTTCTTTAAAAAAAAAGGAGTCGATCTTTGTCAAGTCTGCTGCTTAACTTTTATTATTGACAGCTTTATGCTTTCGTAAAGTATATTTTTCTGAGGTGTGTCTGATCACAGGTAAATTATTGAATGCAATGTATTCATTAATTTTCATTTTCATGTAGTAAATGCTCTATGGGGCCGTGAGTAGCCTAGTGGTTAGATCATCGGACTCCAGACCGGAGGGCTTGGGTTCGATGCCCCGAAATACCCACCGAGTACGCGTTCATTAAATCAGTGGGTCCCAAAGTCTTGTAGGTGGCCGCAGCAGAAATTACTGGTGCAGGGTCTGGAGAATATTTCCCTCCCCTTCAGTTCCATGCCTAAATTGTGGAGGTGGAGATAGGTGGTGTCCTCATCTATCGTGTAGAAGTCCAACCTGTCTCAGACTCTGGCAACTTTCATTTCTTCTCTTCGGGAAGGACACGACAACAACAACAAATGTGCTCTATGCCATCAAAAAGTACGTACTTTTCTTTGCTTAAGGATATTTGAGCGGAGTTTGTTTTGTTGTATTCTAAAACAAACAATACATACGAGTGTGGCACAATATTGTCTGAGGAAATATTCGTACTTGCTCCTTTTTTTATCCCATTCCCGATAACCCGGCTTTTTCACAAATTCGGCCACCCTTCGGTTCGCCTTGGGCCGAATTTTCGGGAGAATCTACTGTACCACTGTTTATCAAAAGCACTTTGAACTAAATGTACCAGATCAGCAGTGCCTGAGAGAGACCCACGAATTCCATCGGGCCAAGGGACTAGTTTTTACGTCTGACATCCGTAGCTTTGAGCCCCATACAGGTAATAGTACGGTTTGGCTAGGTTTCAATCCAATTTTGAGAGAGAACACCCTGGGGGTCGGAGGCCTCCCACCTCACCTCCCCTTTCACAAACCACTCTAGAGGACTTGCAGCTTGACGAATATTTAGAGTGCCCCCGTGCCTGAGCATACATTATACATTTAGAAACATCCATGTCTTCTCTGGGATTCGAGCCCAGTGCTACGGCACAGCAGTCAGCATCACTAACCGCTATACCGAATGGGCGGCTTGAATCAAATGTAAATTTCGCCTGTTTGAACTAGACCCGTTGTCACCTGTGATGACAAAGATGAGATCTTTAAAGGGTGATTTGTAATACGTTCGAATCCCAATTCTACAAGTTACCAATGAGAAGGATAAATGTTTCTGCTGAATTTCAAACCTTACTATCTAGATCAGTAACAAATGCAGGTCGATCCGAAAATTTGGATTGATTTTAGTAATATCGTACTCCTGTAATACGCAACCTGCTGCCAAAATACAATGAGATTCTGACACAAGTTAAACAATGACTTTCGAGTTGGAGCATAACTTTATTTTTCATGTCATTGCACTTGAGAATTTAAAAGGCGTGTTTTATTTGATGTGCAGCTAAGCCCCCATCATTCAACTCAAAGGGACTTCAGTGGAGTTGGTATTTAAAATCCCAATTTGTACATAATCTTCAAGGAAGCTAATTACTGTAACCACTCGGCTGCCTCTGTTCTGGAGAGCTGGAAAGTAAAGTATCAGTTTTACTGCCATTTCTATGCATACATCTTTGTCATTTAAAAATATAATTTCCACACACAGCTCAAAACCCACAGAGTACCAACTTCAGTTACTCCAGCGTTTCTCAAAGTGTAGGGCGTGCCACCCTAGGGGGGTGCGAGCATATTGAAAAGTCGAAAACAAAAGATTATTTAAAAAAGTTATTAATTTACTGAAAGTAAACAAACAGAATACTTTCTGACACAATAAAAAAAATAAAATACACATTTACACTCTGATACAATACACTTATATATGTATCAGTGTTGCACACAATGTGTTTTATAATTAGTTTAACAATACTAAGTCAAAAACAAGTTTAATAATTACTAGGGACCCATGGGCTTGTCATATATAAAATTATATACGAAAATATTAACACTTGTCTTGATAATTAGTTCAATTTTTAATTAATCACTTCAATGCTGATTAAAAATTACATGATTCGCTTCCCAATGCCACCATTTCCACTTAGGCGCGCGTATGTGATGTATGGGGGGAGGGAGGGAAGAAAAGGAATATATAAGCAAATCCTCTGAATCCTTCTCAAACACTCTGTAAAGGTTCTTTTAATGCATTCCAAAGCCTTCTGAATAATTTTATGGATAGCAGTTCACAGAAAAGATCGCACTTCGGGCACACGTATATGTACGTCCGGGGCAATCAACGTTTTGGCTGAGCAAGACGTTTATATACGCTGGTGGCACTTAAGAGCTTAAAGTTGTTTTGTAGCTTTAGTGTCAAAGTATAATATTATTGAATTCTATACATTGTTATTGTATGAAAGGGGGGTCGATGAAAATAATGATTTGAATATTGGGTCGCAAATATATAAAGTTTTAGAAGCACTGAGTTATACTATTCCAAATAATTTGGTGTGATTCTTCGTGTAGGAGAGCTGTGACCAAGTTTCCAAATTACGAAATTTATCATGGATAGCCCTTGTATTGCTCTTGAGCGCGACGTTAATAAACAATCAATGAATTAATTAACAATTTGGTGCTTCTAGAGCAGGGGTGATCAACCTTTTTGGTAAGAGTGCCACTATCTGATATTAAATCTGTGGGTGCAGCTTCCAACTTTTCCAACAAACAAAAATATGTATAAAGGTGGAAAAATATTACTGATTGGCTAATGGGACTTTTACGCAAATAGTATATTTTTTATACAAGTCTAAGCAGTGAAAATTTAAAAAAATAATAAATACTTAGGTTTAATTGATGATAAAACTTTTTACTTAATTTTTATAAATTTGTTTAGGTATACAATAAAAGTTAGTAACTTTAAACATTTAATTCTAATTTATTATTAAATAGTCAGTACTTGGGGAAAATGGGCCACGCCCATTTGAATGGCGAAAAATGTAAACAAAGTACTTCGTATTTGCTTAAAAGTTGAACGTCTGATATAAACCAAAACATGTATCTTTTATTGTAAATTGAGTCATATTTTTATTATTGAGTCTCTCTGTATACATTAAAATCAATTTATCTCAAAATGTAAATTTTGATGTTCCACATACCTTTTCTGAGAAACTACTGTTCACAGGTATATAAATTTTTTATGATATATTTATAATGATGGCTAATATATACTGAAATGAGCTTTTAGTAAGAAACTCAAAAATTTATTTTTTACAAATTTTTTATTTGAAAAATGGGTTAAATTTCGCAATGTTTGATAAAATATTTCATAAATTATTATAAAATTCAAAATTAGCTAAAAGTTCATTTCAGTTTAATGAGAAAGGTGTACTTTAATTGCATGAAAAAAAAATTTCAAGCATGTGCATATAACAGATTTTGAGAAAAGGCACATCGAAATGTAATGACAATGTTAAACAGACAGTTTAACATTGTCAGTATATATATAAAGGTTTCCAACTCCCCTTAATCTGCAGTTCTCAAGCTATCATACGCAATCAATCAATCAATCCCCGCCAAAATACTCATCATAGAACCCTTGCTGCCATATATCGTGAAAGAGGGAATTTAAAAGAATATTCCTGCTAAGTATCGTCAGAGTATTCGTAAAAATGTTTATTCTGTGTAATTTTAAAGTGAGTGGTATTTATAAGTACCACGCGTCGGTAGATAAAGGGTTAAATAACTTGTGGAACCTCTGTCAAAATTAAATGGAACTCTAGGGTCCTCGCCACCCGGTTGAGGGGGGGGGGATCTCTGCTTTACAATACACACTGGCAAATGAGATTTCTGGAAAAACACTGAACTTTTTCCTATCGTTCTTAAATTTTTTCTTGAATTCGCAGATTGTTGTCTAGATTACACATATACTTTAGACGAGTATTTCCTACAATTTGCCCAAATATGGCTCTTGCTCCAATTAGACCTGAGCAAAGACGTTCAGGACAATGTTAAAATGTAATTTCTTAACATATTAGCTACTGTAAGTGTGACATTATGTTAAAATTTAGGTCTATAGATTCCCGGTCTTGATAGATGAATAATTGTAGGGGTAAATTTCGTGATATTCATGTTGTATTGTAGGTTTAAGGCCTAATTTTTTCCAAAAGAGATCAATCATCTACAACAATGTGGTGAAAGTTAACAGAATCATATTTCTAAAATCATATCTTTTTGAGAGCGAGTACACATTTTAGATGTTATCCTAAGGTACTAATAATGAGTTCCGTTGCTTAAGTCCTTGTGTTAATTTGAAATATTGTTCATTAAAATGAAATCTTAAAAATGTATTATGTTAATAGAACATGAAATTCTAGAGATTTAGAGTTTAGAATAAAAAGAAGTTACAGAATTAACAAAAGCATAAGAATAATAACAACAACAACAACAAAAAAAAAATAAAAAAAAAATAATAAATAAATAACAATATTATCTTTATAAAATTTGACGGTAATAAAAGAATTTGAAAAGGATTCTAAAAATGCTGATTTTTTCAATTGAAATCAAATTGAATTTAACCCCTATTGTAAAATGTTTCCTTACTTTTTAATGAATTAAAATATCTGTAATTTAATTTTTTAATTATGGATCACAATTCTTAAAAAAAATTTTTCTTAGATTGATTTTCTTTTATTTTGTTGAAATAAATCCCCCTGAAAAAGAATACCGATATATATAAAAATATAAAATGTAAATGAAAAAAAACACCTTGAAATCGGGACAGTGTTAAAATTTGTAAATGTTCAATTGATGGGTGTGTCAAAGCCCTTTTAAAATAGTAAAAATCATGTCTCAAGTTGATTTATTTTAATTACATTTAAAGCCTTTGCGTAGTCAGAAAATTTTTAAAAATCTGATAAATTTCTTAAAAATTTAGAAATAATGAAATATTTCCATAAAATTTAGGTAAGTTCATTCGAAAATGAGTAAATAAAACAGTGAACTTTGGGAAAAACAGCTTTCAAAAATATTTGTTAGCATACTGTAACTTTTATAGTTAGCTCGAAAAATGTAGTAAAATATATGAAATATCCAAAGTAAATATTAACATGAATGATATATAAATTAAAACGAGTCGAAAATAGTCAGCACGATCTTCTTGATTACTGTCCTGTTTTTAATGACTCAAATACATGCTATATTGCAAAGTGCTCATGTTGCCAGGTGTGTTTATTGAACAAAAAAAAATCGCTTCATACGTATTATTGAAACCATTAATTTTAATGATGGCTCCCTTCTAGAAAGATATCATGGTGCGGGGCCATCTTCTGAAATTGTTTAGTTTTTTACCTACCACTAGGTATTTTACTACGCCTCGGTGGCGAGATTGAACCCATTGCGAGGGGGTCGAGAAACATCGTAAAAGCCCAAGTTCAACGGGACCGTAATCTTTTCCGACTCAAACGGCTTAAAACTCTTCCTCAAAATTACCCTGTGGTAAAAATCCGGGAGACCCCACCCCCTTTTGGCGCAAAAAACAAAAAAAAAGCGCCGCCAGAACGAGATGGCCCATGCGAAACCACAATGGTGGCAAAGTGGTACAGAGAATGGTGGATGCGTAATGAAAATATATGTAAAAAATTTGAAATTAAGCATTTAAGAAAAAAAAAATATAAAAACAGCACTTACTTTCTTTTTTGATTTTTTCCCGGGAGTGGAGGGTTTAAAAGATTTTAAAAGTCTCGAAGGTCTCATCGCTGGGTCGTGGAGCGCCGCCATTTTTTTTTCTGCGAGGTAATGGTCGAACAACCTTCGGCGTGACTGGGGAATTTTGAAGAAAGCGTTTTTATTGTCGACCATGTTACATTATGCCGATCGTTAAATTTGGGGTTATAACTCTAAGCAATCTATCAATCCTTCCTTTCTACACTTTCCCCAAACAATTATTTCTAACCTTTCACATTCAACAAAGTAAAAAAATTTAAGATATATTCCTTCCCACACCAACCATTCCCCAGCCTGATTCCCCAAAACAAATAAAATTCAAAATGCCCCCCGAAAAAAACGAAATTTCTAGAAAAGTTAGATTTACCATATTTTAGTGTATCAAAGTAGGTTACCAAGATGGCTCAAATCGCCAACCCTAATTCGCGCCAAGGGTGTGGGGTCTTAGGGCTGAACCACCTCCGTAATTCACAAAAAAATTTAAAATGCAAATTTTTTTTAAGAGATTTTCCCCGTAAAATTCTTTTTAGTGATGCCAGCTCATTGTGACATTGATGGGAATGAGCATGTGACTTTTTTTGTTAAGAAAGGAGCCTTTGGGTCCAAAAACCCCTGAGGATTTCCACCAATTTTTAAGGCTTTTCTAATATGGCATTTGGATAATTTTAAAATAAGTTGCGGAGACGTCAAGGACAAAACGGGGCTTTGAACGGACCCTCCTGGGTCCCGGGGGGCCCCTAAAAAGCTGCTGTGCTCATTTTAAACTTTTGACAGGCATAACTGCAGATCACATCTCACAGAATTGGTATCCCAACTCGACTGTACTCTGGTGAATCTGCACCCTATGACCCTGAACATTTGGTCATGTCCCCCGACTATAGTCTTAATTCATGTCGAAAATATGGGTGGGGCAGTAAAAAAGGCATACCCATTGTAGGTTTTGGTTTTTGTAAAATAAATAAATAAATTCAAACCACATTAATAGAACTGGTTGAATGCACAAGGCCCTTGTTTGAATAGAATTATTGTACAGGATGGGGCAAATAAAAGTGTTCCAGATGAATGCATACGATTGGGCAATTGCGCCCCCAAAAATGTTTTCTGAGATAAAAAGCGGTTTTAGACATGGGTCTTTTTTTTATTTTTTATTTCCCACCCCATTACTCATTTTCTCTATATTTATTTATTTATTTATTTTTTTTCAATGTTAATAAAATACACTTTAAAAGGGTCAATTTAGCTCAAATTTTAATACAAATTATTTTGGGTGACAATACTTTTAATTATAATTTAAAAAAATAAATTAAAACAATTTTTAAAAAAATTTCAAATACAGCCACGTTGCTCATTTTTTGGGGAGTGACCCCTTTTTGGGAACTTTTAAAACGAAAACCCCGTTTAAAAAGCATTCAGTTGAACTAAATTTTTAGACACGATTTTTTTGGGGGACAATACGATACTTTAATGATAATTTAAAAAAATTAATTTCCACTTTTAATTTGTGATTTGCAATTATATAATTTTATATTAACTGTAAATATTTAATAAAAGTAGCTAAAAAATAAAAATTTTCTTTATTGATCTAAGTAGGAATTGACTTAATTTTTTTTATATACTTCTTGATGAAACCTAGTTTCACCTGATGGGTTATGTCAAGTCACAGAATGAGAGGTTCTGGGCAGGTGAGAATCCGAGTAACTTCCACCATGCACCATTGCATGATCAAATGATTGGTGTTTGGTGAGCAATCAGTAGCGTAGCTACCAATGGGCTATACGGTGCCGTGCATCGGGGAACTCGGAACCCGACCACCAATCAAGCCGAACTTGCAATCATTTCTCCCAACTTTTGATATAATAAAAGGTTGCAACATAATTATAATCATGGCAATTCAGTTGAAAATAGTTCCGAACTTGTAGGGAATTTTCCTAAATTTGTTCCGTTGTTTGTTTAGCTTTGCAAACTTTATTTATTGAAAAATTTATAGTATTTTCAATTTTTTTTTCTATAAACTGTTACTTGAAAATTCCATGAAAAATCTTACCATACTTATTATTACCTCTTAAAAAACTTACATAAGAGGCAATTCCTTCCTAGTTACATTCTATTTTTAATAACAATGTGATTCATAATAAGCTACTTTCCTAAGTACTCGAGCACATACGGAAATGTCTTACGTAAATTATAAAACTGAAATTAGGAATACGAAAAAAAAGAAAGAAACCTACAGTGGTGCGATTAAGCACAAATAATTCGAAGAAAGAGAAGATAGTAAGCAAAAATTGTAGTTTTGCACATTTAAAATAATCACAAATTTTTACTTTTTTTACTTGATAAAATCCAACCGAGACAGGATCCTCATTTTTTTTAGCACCAAGGCCTTTGGATAAAAAGTTGCACCACTGTGTGTAGTATCTTAAAGTCGCATTTTATTGGTCCCATCTTTTCATCAGACGGTAAAACCGGAGTGTTACATTTCGAACATTTTGGACCCATTTGTGGTAATATTAACTGAGGAAGCTGTAAATGTCGCCCTGGCGCACCCAATAAAGTGGGAGAGTCGGAAGAAAGACTAGCCATATTCAAAATAAGAACAATTTATTCTCAGATAAGAACAACAATACAAATTTGATTAACCAAGTTAAGAAATGCCCCCACAAAACCAAATGTGGAGAGCAATTAACTAGGTATGCGAGATATGAGAAGACTTTAAGTAATCAGATCACTTACATCTGGGCAATAGCTTCTAAGTTTTAGCTATCTAATCAACTTTGACTCCTAGTTGAAAAATCATAAACTTTAACATTACATGCAGCTACGAAATATCCACGCCTCACTTTCAAGTTTAATTAATCACTGCTCGCTGTTAGTAGTCTATCCTATCTCTCTTCACTAACCTGAAAGTTTAAACTTTATATAAAAGTCTTCATTTGCATGGTCACATCTTAGGGAGGAAGCTTTATAATATAATAATTTTTAAAGACCCAATATTTCCCAAGAGGGTTAGTTTTTAAAGGAACGCGAATAGACCCGTCACAAGGCAAAGACCTACAGTTACTTCCTACAGAGGAGGTGCAACTGCTCATACATCCAGCCGAACCATGGATCACATTTACACAATATTCACTCCTGACAGAGTTGTTAGCAGAGGTCAATATGGTCTCAACCTAGCTGCCCCCCTCCAGGCTCCCTGATCTGTCAGCATACGATTACTTTTTGTGGGGATCTCTCAAGTCTAAGGTGTATCGCAACAACCCTCATAATCTTCAAAAATTGCATAAGGACATTTCTGGTGAGACTGCAGCAATTCCTACAGTCCAGCTTCAATCTGCCTTCCGCAACTTGCTGACCAGAGCCCGAACGTACGAAGAGATGAATACTGGTCATTTTCAACATCTGCTATAATCAGTTTAGCGTGCTATCTCCTTTCCTTTGTCATGTTTCTTTGTAACTGGAAACTCTGTTTTCCGGGCTACTTTTATTTACCCTACCCAGTAATAACAGAAATAAAAATATGAACCAAAGAAGCGTTTCATTTCAATATACAGTTGCATAAAAATGCGTTAACTACAAATTGTATTTAATACAAAATAATGTATTTGGTTCAAATGAACGTTTTTTTCCGGCAAAGGGAGATATATATTAAAGTTTAACTGTAGCTAACAATTGGTAATTTTGTTTTGTTAATGAAGCTAAAACAGGAGCAATAATATGTTGATTAAGACGAAACATTTATTTTAATTAATCAGCCCTAATATGAGGGCATAACAGCCGCAAGGTACATTAATCTAAATACAGAATATTAACGTACACTGTCACATATTTTGATATTATTACATGATTATTCTATAGATTTTCGTAGTGTTTATATCTGTATTTTAAAAAAAATGTGTGGTCCAGTTTTTTTAAAAAAATTATCTAATTTTCCTTTAAAAATTCCATAAAAAGCCCATTTCTTAAAATAAAAGAATTCCCAATAACAATATTTTTGGAAACATAAATTGATATTAAAAATTATGCTCTTTCCTATTATATAAAACTTATATATATATATATATATATGAGGGGAGTTTCAAAAGTAAGTTTCCTCATTGTTTTTCCATACAAAAATTTTATTGTTAAGATAAAATACACCATGGCATCATGAATTATTTACACTGTTTTTCGGCATAGTCGCCACCGGCATTGAGACATTTGTTGCAACGTGCAATAATTTTGGAAAAACCTCTGGCAGAACCCGATACCCTGTAATGCAAGGAATTGTTGCACAGCCTGTAATGTTTTCATTCGTAAACGTGGAGAGACACCCACTTCGACATTCACCCTCCCCACTTTGCCTTTCTTCACAGAGCATGCAACACCAGCAACCAACTATTTGACGAGACATGATCTTTTCACCATACCCGGTCTGTAAAGCTGAATTCACACCAAGGTGTACAAACGTCGAGTGTCAAGCGTCTAGCCAATCAGAGACTTCATTTCGCCCGAGATGAAGTCTCTGATGTAGACGACTTACACGTTTACGCATTTGTGAATCGGCTTAAGCGTCCATGGATGACGGACACATTAGTCCTACATGTCCATTAATATTGGATAACAGTACGTAAATCTATTGGCAACCATAATGTTAGCACACATCTGTCTGCCATCGAGATTTGTACTCGAATAACAAAGAGCCGGTCAGTCTGTTGCTGCTCTCTTCGGCGTTCTACTCATGTGTTAGTTCTCTAACACTAATGCAAATACGGTGTTGAACCATCAACGGTTGTAGGCACTTATTGCAATTGTTTGTCTCATCTAAAGTACCATCTAAAGTACCAAAAAATTGATGGAACTTGCTTTCGTAACCTCCCTTGTAGTATAAACACAATCTTACTTGTTAAATAAGTAAAGCAACATCACATTTGTTGTTCCGTACGTTAACCTTTTACTGAACAAAATATGTTTACAATATTTAAAACTTTTTTCGTTTGAAACAACTTTACATTAAGTCGCCCACGTTTCTTACTCACCTCCACTTTCTATACTCTCGTACAAGCTATATAGATTAAATATCTTGCTAAAATTTTAATATTTCTTTTTAAAAATAAGAACTCTTCAAATATTTCTTTTTTTTCAAATTCCAGATTTTTCCAGTTCAGTTTCTCAAACAAAATATGGCTTATAATTATGATTTCATGAACAGCCTTTTGGATGAAATAGCATTAGAAGGCTTGGATGGCATTACTCTAGAAATATTGTGGAAGCGCATTATAGGTCGTCCAAGTTTTCCAATACCGATAGATGATGATTCTAAAGAATTTTTCTGGAATCAAATTGCCAAACACAATGATATTGAAATCTATGAATTGGCCAAACCTCGCAAATTCTCACCAGTTTTAAATAGATTAGATGACATGGACTACGAATTTGATACAGCTGATGAATTCTATAAGAATATAAGCGATCCCTATCTTCCAATAGTGCCAGTGAAAGATGGTAATATTCGAGGATCTTGTTCTAGTTATAATATGAGAAAATGTATAACTTCAAACATTCGGAAGGCAATGTTTTACACTTTTCACTGCGTCAAGTTATGGAAAATTGGGGAAATTCTTTAGTACTAGTTGCATCACCGAAAATTCGACTTTTGTCCCTGATCGGAACTGTAACCGATCCTCTTATCAACATGACTCTTGAAGAATATTGCCTCTTGGAAAGGATTGGACGTTCGAGGTATCTAGGAGAAGTTCCTCAAGGTGAAGGAAGTTTACAAGCAACAAAAGCATTCTTCTGTAAGCAACTTCATTACTATTTAAAGAAGTTAACAGTGAAAGGTTTAATAACCAAGCAAAACCTTAACATGAGGAACAAGAAAGGAAATATGTACATTGGAAATTTGTTCCACCTGAAACGATTTTATAAAAAGCAAAAGGTAAGAATGACGACCTGGATGAAATGCCTATGTGACATCTTGAACGAGAAACCTCAAAAGAGAGAAGCATGCAGGATTTTAAAGACAGAAGTTGGGATTTCAGATAAGACTTTAAGAATATTGACTAATCGAAGTTTTGAAAAGTGGGTGAAATTTACAACAATTCCTTGCCGAGAATTTTATGCTAATGGTTCTCATAAGGATTGGTATACATTGAAAGGCCAAGAAAAGATGGTAAAAGTTGTTCAACTTGTAAAGCACTATGATGAAGACAGTGAAAAAGAGGAAGACGATGAAAATTCCGAACAAGATGAACATTTATCCCTAAATTGTTATTTTGATACATCTAAAATCTATTATGGTAAATCGTTGATTCATCAGCTCTTTTGTCATATAAAAAATGCTGGCCCCGAAGGTATCAGTTCTGGTGATTTAGGAAAAATAATGACACTCCCTAAATTGGACATACGTAGCTTGTTACAAGCATTATCTAAAAATGATTGTATTGTTACTATCCTTGAAGATAGAGGTAGACAGAAAGTAAAGAAGTATGTCGCTGAAACTTATGCCAATGAAAATAAGCATTACTCGGCACTTAAGAAACGGAGCATGATAGAGACAATAAAACCTTTACAACTTATTAGTAGCAATGCAGATTTAGATACAGATACTCATGTTGAAGAAAATGAAGATAACATACTTGCAAGTAAACCCGATAAAGGATGTGATAATGAAAGTGATGCAATTTACAAAAATGATTTCAAAACGAATAAGTTTGTGAACTTGAATGTTAAATCTGAAGTTCGAGAGTTGGAAAATGTGCCTAATTCTACAGAAAAACCGTTCAGAACTGAGATATTTCTGCATAATGTACCATCCAGGTTAAGAAAAACAGTTTCATTAACAGACCGAAAGCTTAAAAGATCAAAAATGATTTTAGATCATTTGAAATGGAAACGTTTTCTACAAGACGTGAGCTTCATCAATACATTACCAAAAAGGAAAGGGAAGAAAGCTATAATTTTAAGTTGGATATTAGATCATTGGGGAGCCTTGTGAATAAATTACACGATAGTAAAAAAATCAAAATTATCAAGGTTGCTCTGAAATCAGAAAACAAAAGTACCGAATTAGAATTCATTTGTGATAATTCAACAATAGCATCTGATCCAGGAATACAAAGTGCTATTCAGCAAGCAAAGTCAAAACTTATTGGTACCTTTAAAAAGAGTCACCAGAACATTCAGACAAATGACAAACAAAATTATTCGTGTCGATATCAAAGTAATAAATCGAGCGTTAAAGCTGGCAAGAATGTTACAGCGTTAAAAATGCAAAAAAGATGTTTGATACTCCAACATTCCAGAGAAAACTTCATACATCCACGTATGGCACCAAAATTTGAGCGGGCAAAAATATTTCATTCATTTCTACATTACATTGTTTATCAACACAAAGGTGACACAAAAAATAATGATCAACAATGTGTTTATCATAAAAGTAAGAGTTGGAAAAGATTCTTACCGCCTTTACCGAATCACGATAAACATGGTTGTTGCCTTCTTACTGATATATATTCAAACATTCCTCTCTCTTTGTTTACCAAAATTGCTTTTCTCACCGAAAATATTCCTGAATTAATATGCTTCTTAAAAGATAAAGAAAAAGCTCACTATCTTATTAAATATTTACCACAAGAAATGCGTAATAAGCTTATGGGTAATCGAAAATACTTATTTTTCATAATGGATGTTCTTAAAATTCTTAGTCAAATGGGTTTAATTTCAATTTGTCCTCAAGTCAATGAAGGAAGTAATCAAGTTTTTCTATTTGTGCACAGGTATGCGAGTATTAAGGACACAACATCTACTCTTTCAGGTCGTTTGGATTTTAAAGATATAAACTTCAATACAAAACTCTATAAATTTGAACACGAGAATGACATTAAAACCTTTTGGTTAGATCTGAAGAAGATAGCTTTCCACACTCCAGTTCATGTCGCTAGTGGAAAAATTTTTACTGGAGGGCATTTTGATAGAACCCTAAAAGAAACGACAAAGTACAAAACATTTGACGAGATTAAAGATGATGGAAGCATACCTGGTGATGGCTTAGGGGTTGGTGGTTTTGATTCCTCTTTGTTTTTGCATTGTAAGCAAAATTGGCAATTCATTAGGAAGGACGAATCACCGAGAACACATTGATAACTGATAATGAAACAAAAAATATTTCAAATCCCCCTAAGAACTTTCTAGAAAGTACAGGAACTAAGAATTCTGCAATTCAAACAAAATTACGAAGCCTAAAGGGAGCTCTCTGATCATGCAGAAACATAAGGTAGAAGGGAAGAGAACTAAGAAGGAAGATAGTCAACTAAATCATGGTAATGGTAAGAAAAATGAAGCCAATAAAGAAGAGACTCGCATTAATGTGAAAATTTGTAGAGATAAAAATGGAAAATGGCAAGAGAATGATTGCGAAAACGAAAACAATGATAATAAAGATGATAATGACAATGGGAGAAGCATAGAAGCGGAACAACTTTCTAAAAAAAGAAAAGTTAAAGTTGAAATATGTAAGAATAAAAAACGCATTCGTTATTTGGATGAAAAAGACAAGGCTGCTTTGAAAAAAAAGGACAAAATTCGCTGCCGATGGAGTTCGTCAGAGGATAGTTTTTTATTGCTATGTAGAGTTGTATCCTTTTTCCTAGACCCAGTTTATTGCAAAAATACGGTTATTCCATATACTGCTGTGAGAGATCTTTTACACAAGCATGTTCCAGGAGTTTCTAAAGATAAGAGTTCGAAAGCATGTGAAAGAAGAATCCGGTACGTGATGTCAAATCCTGTTACCATGAACAATATTAATATGTTTTTGCAAGAAGCGCGTGAAGATACTGAGTTAGTGCAAGAGTTTAGTCAACCCAAACCACCCAAAAACAAGACAGCTGAATGGATTAGTATGTTTACAAGAGTTTTAACCAAACTTCAAAAAAAATTTACTTCATTTACATTTGAAAGACGCAAAATGATAGTTATACCAAACAGCTTGCAGGAATTTCATGAGTGTTTTAATTTAAAACATTTTGATGAGAAAGATGTCTCACGCAGTTTTGAATCGGTTTATAATAAGCCAGAAAATGTTGAGGACATTAAGAAATTTGTTCTTGAAACTCTGATTTTCTCTCGATTAGCTGCAATGGAAGATGATACTTACACTTCTGATTCTTTCAGGACACTGTATCAGTTGCATCCAAGGAAGGCTCTGCGTTCTGTGATCGTTCATTTAAGAAAAACGAATCATTTCAGCAGATAAAACACCTTACCACCAAAATGCTAATAAATACAATAATCCATACAAATTTTCGAATATGTATAATTTTGGAATGCTGACAAAATTTCCAAAGAAGAATTTCAATGAATCCCAAACTCTTTTAGATGTCTTAAGTTCTGCAGGGACAGAATTTTACGTGGAGCTAATGGGAGAAGTACCCTCTGGCTATTCTACAGCTGTATTATCATTGATAATAACAAAACAATTGTGTCTTCATGTGAAATTACCACCTCAAGCTATTTTGCTTAATACAACTATTAGTGAAGAAATAAAAACTAATATTGTCAAACGAATGATAAAAACTTTGGAAGATGAGGAATTCAGTGATATGACAATATCTTCAGATGATGAGGATGTCATAATAAAATCAGCAAAAGTTGGGGAAGAAACAGAGAAAAAACACTCGAGACGTGAATGCACTAAATTAACAAAAATAGAGGAAATGTCAAGCGCAAATCTATTAGCAATGAACAATTCTCGGGTATCTGTTGAACAACTATTTATAAATGCATCCAGATTAGCTTTGTTTCTTCTGAGACATGAATATTCCATATCACCTTTTGAAAAAGTGTGCAATGCCCAAGATTATGTTGTTTTCAATACTTGCCAAGTATATTGCCATTTGACACACAATAATAATACAGATTTGCCTATTATTCCTCCCGAAATCATTAAAACAAGGTTTTCTAAACGAGAAAGAAAGGAAAATGAAAGTGCAACAAAAATAAACAGTAAACTGAAAGAAGGGACAATTTTAGAAATTTCAAAGATGTTAACGTATTTTCTGCCTCCAGATGCTTTTCTCATAAATCAAAACTATGCGGATCAAATCGAAATTATGTATCAACAATATTCACCTCAAGCATGCCAAGAAGCTATGAGTATCTTGTCTTTAATTTATGATTCTGGTGTTATTGGAGTGAGTGAAAAAGAACTCTGGCAAAATTTAGAACTCTTTCTGGTGAATTTACACTTTTTAGACATTTAAGTATCCTGCGAGAAGCCAATCATATTGTTCGGGTTGGTGTTATTACATTTACCTATGTATGTATCTGTTTTGCTAAGGATTGGGCGTTGATAACATACAAGGGATCCAGCTCTTCCTGCGGTAATGCAAATCGCCCTACTAACAATGACGACATATCGAAAAACCCGAGCATTTCAATTGTTTCGAAATCTGAAGTCGACTTTGAGTGCGATCCTATGCAAACTTGTGAAAATAATTCTATTTCATTTGAAGTTCAGAATGTAGTGATCAGTAGCTCAGATGAAACAACAGCTAAAGTTAATAGTCAAGCTGCTCATTTGCCATTAAAAATTACCAAGCATTCCTTATCAGTAGCTCAAAAAACTGAAAAATCATATTTTATTCCAAGAACTTGGCGACATCTAGATGGCAACTTAAACAAACCAGTATTTTTTAGTTTACTGTCTGCAGTATTGAGTCATATAATCAGTGTACCCGGAATTTCATCAATTCAAATGTGCGAGAAATTTTCACTGATTCCACCAATTCAGATTTTGGAACTGATTGAAATATTGGAAAAAATTTCCTGCGTGTACAAATATTTCTGCAAATCAAAGAAAGCATCGTTGTTTTCTTCAACGAAGACCGTTTTAGTTACGACAGATCCATGCCCATATGATACAGATCATCTCGAGCCATTTCCTGATGCTCTTTGTAAATTTGCACTTTTACGCAAGGGGTTGAAATAAAGCATTTGCAAATGAATAAAATAATTTAATGCAATGTTATTTATAAGTAGCATTATTTTAGTGGTAAAACTTCCCGCATGAACTCGATAATTTTATCAAACAAAAATTTACTTTAAAATGATGTCCACTGAAACTTTAATACTGGTTGAAAAAATATAAAAAACATGTCAATTTCCATATTTTTAAGTCTCAAGAATTTTTTTTTTGTGAAGTGCACTACATTGAGGAGCGTTCAGTATTCCATGAAAAAAATCCACGCTTAATCCGACTTGAATAAGATATATTAGAAAAGAGAGATAACTAAGTAAAATAACTACTTTTTAAAATATAGAATGTCAAATTGGAAAAGTATTTTTTTAAAAAAGAAAGTAGGTTTGTTTACATTTTAATGTACGTAGCACTCTCTCTCTGAAGCAACGCAAGGACTATTTATGAAAGACCTCGTAATTTTGATCCTCAGTCAAGTGACGAGGACGACGCCTTAGCTGGTGCCCTCTCTCCTAGTTATCACACCATACTAAAGAGAGGACATTGAACCTTGGCAGATTTCACGTGCATCAGTCTCCTCTACACGGCAGGTCTTCAGTGGCACTAGGCTCGAATTCATAACATGCCGGCCACGAGTACACGGCCATGATCACTAGGCTACCACGGCCCCTTTATGAGAGTAGGAGAAAATTTGTTAATATATGATAAGCATATTTTTGTGAAAAGCGTTTTGTCCTCAAATATAAAATTCCTCATTGACCGTCACAATCGCCTCTTCAACAAATTTTTCATAAACAAGTTAGACCAGTAACATGCGCTTCATCCACGTAAAGGGACGTCTTAAAGCATGGGTGAACTGGGCCCGCGCGGGCCACGCCGCAATGGGGGCTTCGTCTCCTTCTCAACGCAGCCTTTAAAAGATCATGATTAGAATAATTTCAACTGCCAAATGTTAATTGTGGTTGTATTATCTGAAAACCTGGGAATTTTTCGGACATTATGTCAACTGGTTACATGTGATGACCATGGGCCATGTATAGGCCTATGCCTACCATACATACACCATCATTATACATTCAGTCAAAGGCGGTAAACAGTCAAGCCGGTTTTGTGCGATTTAAGTCATACACATTTATTTGCTTCGGTTTATTGTTTGTACGAGTATTTGTGTGTGACAACGTGTGCTATGTACTGTCTACTTTTAAGGGTCATACGTGAGGCCTATATTTGTGTAAGGGCCTAGGACCTCAAGAAGTCTTAAGACGTCCCTGCCCAAGTGAGATATAAACAGTTCCATTTCTTCAAACTAAATTCAATAACCACAAGACAGATTACATTGAATAATATCGAATTATAACTTTGTACATTTAGAAGCACAGGCCTTAGCAAAAAAGACCAAAAAATTACACTAATTAAGAAACATATTTCACTCGCATATTTTTAAGACCCATTTCTCTCTGACCATGAAAACTACCTTGTTCAAAAAATCTATAACTAGCCTTCACTTACTCCTTCTCTAAAACACCATATATCACAATGGAACTAGTTTGTTATCCGGGGTAATTGCGCCAAGTGCTGCTTGGCGAAATAAAATCGCGCCTAGCAGCGTTTGCTGTAGCTGGAATGGAATCCAAGATGGCGGCGTCCGTTTATGAATCGGAACGAAAAAATAATTTGAAATGCATGATTTCCGACGATTTTTGATTTTAGCAAAGAATAATGGTAATAAAAATCGTGAAAATTGGTAGTGAAATAGTATGCGTACCTTTAATGGATGTGGCCAAAAGTATGGGATACAATGAGTACCGGGTTTTTTCTTTGCAAAAAAAAAAAAAAGAATATGAGGGCTACCGAAAGTCTGAAAGATCGCTTATTAAAGTTAAATATAACAAATGCATTTTTGGAACTGGATGTAATATGGAAAAGGAAATGTTAAAAATTCCACAAAAAAAAAAAAAAGGTGCAATGCTGGTGGTTGAAAATGTTACGAAAGGGTTATGAATTCGATTCCTCGACTCCCCCTCCCGAAATGATTCTCCATTCAGCCCAATTAATATTTCGAACAAGGTCAAGAAATTTAATGAATGGGTCCTCTTTGAGAGCGAAACAAATTTTCCTGAACATGTACCAGGCGATATATCCTTCAAATCTTTCTCTTCGATTGCATTCAGGCAAGGAAGATTTGACGCCAGGTAACTTCAATAGTATTAGTATGAGCGCCGGGGTCTCAGATTCAAAACGAATTCGAGCGAATGGTTAACTGTAAGGTGATGATAGCCTCTTTCGCTCAACCTATCATAAGATTTCCAGCAGTCAGATATAACAGTTTCTCCTGGTTCGATCCCTGATTCAATAAGGCCAGAAGTGCTTCTGTCATCTTCGTGAACTGCAACCAGGAAACAGCGTCCCGTCTGGCGTTCTACGCCGCCAAAAACCCACTGTCCCTGCACGAAATGACCCTTATTATATTTTCTTTTCCCAATTTTACTCTCGTCAGTTTTAACCATTTTACCCTCCCCCCCAAGCTTCTCTGTGTTAACAACATGTCCTATTAACACATCGGACGCATAGCTGCGCCAATCGGCAACAACCTGCGAATAAATTTGAGCGAACGAGGAACGACTGAATTCATAAATCAAAAGTAGAATGGTTGAAATCGGCAATTTGCTGCCTGAAAAAAATGAATTGAATCGTATAGATTTTTTTATATTGCGGCAACGCGAATTTCAGCGGCGAAAGATGCGACCGTGTCAAATTTTCTGGATGTATCTAGAGCAACCTTCATGTCACGGCCACATTTTTCGCATTGGACCGCGTTCGAAATCATTGAAATCTTCGAAAGGAACGAGAAAAGATAATCATTATTTTTTAAAAATAAAGTTGACCAACTGTGTGAATTCGGAACACCTTTTGGACCGAAGAAATTGATAAAAACCTTATATTCCTTGAAAAAAATCCTGGTAACTCACTGATAACTGTGTAAATATCCATTTTCCGGAGAAGCACAAAAGCGAAGTAGAGAACAGTAACACAGAGAGAGATTGTGAAGGAGTGGATTGAAAATGATTGCATTTTTAAAGTATTTGAATTAAAATAGCATGAGAGAAATGCAGAGTATTACCACACAATAAAAAGAAACCAATAAGAATGAAGTAATTAGAATTAAAATCGTCTGAAATTAACAGAATTAGCGCGTGCAAAAAAAAAAAAAAAAAAAACAAGTAATATATAAAAAACATTTTTAAGTCAATTCCTACTTAAATCAACAACGAAACATTTTATTTTAGCTACTTTTTATTAAATAGTTACAATTAATATAAATAGGTATATACATAGTACAGAATCACATTAAGTGGTAATTAGTTTTTTTAATTATCATTAAGGTATTCGACTACCTTCGGAACCGTGATTTTGCAAAAGCGTGTAAATGGATAATATTTATGATGTTTAGTGTCACTTGGATTAGAATGCATGTATAAAATTGTTTTAAGGACATTAGGACAAAAAAATATTTAAATACAATATTTTGGCAAAAAATTAACTTAGAATAACCTTTTTTCCAAATGTTCTCCTTTTGTAAAAAAAAAAATGCTTCCATTGTATTAATATTTTGCTCTGTACAGAGGCTCAACTAGAATTTTTGAAACGCATAACTCGGAAGTCGATTTATCCATGTTTTACGAAAACAGAAGGGAGAAATTTTACGAAAATACGCCGATAATTATTTCAAATGGTTGTAACTTTTAAAATAATTTGAATTTTTAAAAAATCATAGTTGCCCCCTCTGTACAGAGGTCTGAGCTATATACAGGAAAAAATTTTTAATACAATAGAAGCTTTTTTTAAAAAAAGGAAACTTTTTGGAAAAAAAGGACAAAGGGCCAAAAAATTTTTTTTAAATTTTTTTTTCATAATTCCTTAAAACAATTTTTCTGCATTCTAATCTAAGTGACACTAAATATCATGAAAATTATACTTTTTATGCGTTTTTAAAATCAGGGTTTCCCGGGAACGTAGTCGGGTTTCCCTTTTAAAAGTATCGTTTGCCCTTTTTAATTTCAGTCCAACTGAATGCTTTAACACGTGAAAAAAAACCTTTTAAAATTTTTGGCACAAGTCGCCGGGGGTCGCTAAGTCGCCAACGTGTGGCTTATTTGTAATTTTTAAATAAATATTTTTTAAATCAATTAATTTTTTTAATTAAAATTTAAAATTTTTGTATTGTCACCCAAAAAATGACCTGTTTTTAAAATTTCAGCTCAATTAAAAGGTTTTTAAAATGTATTTATTAACGATTGAAAATTCCACCAAGAAAATAAATAAATATATAGAGACGGTGTGCGAGCTAATATTGTGTGGGAAATTTGGGTAAAAAACCATTTAAAGAATGAATTATAAGAAACGTCCTCTCCATGGAAAAACCACATCCAAAAAAGAAAGAAATTTCAAGGCAACCAAAATTCTTTATCGCCCATGTTGGGGGAACAAAAAACAACAACAATTTTTTTTACCCCGGATATCAAACTCGCACTGTGGGCAATTCGTTTGGCTTGATGCCACATCGTGAACGCGGAGGGGGATACCGGGGGGGCCGCCCCTTTTTAAAATGATTACGTCTCAAAAAAAAGGGTCCAAAATTGTACCATATAAAAAAACAAAAATATAAGTTAAATAAAATAGTGGTTATATTCAATTTATTTCTTGTGCTAATTTTATATTGTCTTTAGCTGTAAGCACCTTTAATTTTGGAATCAGTTTAATGAGACAAATGTACCCTATCACTTTTTTTAAAAAAAATCAGGAGTGAGAATGCTTGTTGAAATTCTCATAACAGCCTGAAAGTTAATGTCACCCAACCCGGGGTATCTTTTGTCGCAGGAAATGATTAAATTAGGGACTTCATCAAACCCCTTTTTAAGGGAGTGATCAACCACCAAAATGTTAAAAATAAGAACCCCTGAAAGGGGTGTTTTTCCCTAAGAAAAGTAAGTGATTTGATCTCAAATCTTTAACCTGTTTCAATGAAATGACGAAATAATATTGTCAAGAGTTTAAAAGTGTTTATTTGGCAGAAATACTGTAATTTTTAAAAGTTAAGGGAGCGTAAAAATTTTTTTTATTCGAGGGGATTTATACCAGACTATTGAAAAAAATATAGTATACTTTTAAAATTACTGTTCTTTTATTTCATAAGGCATTTCATTTTTTTAAAAAATAAACAGTATTTCGACATGTATAGATGTAAATTTTTTTTATGCTCATCTCTTTTGTTATTTTTAAAGCTACCCTTTTTATACTCGGCGTATAACGCGCACCCTTACATTTCGATCGTATTTTTGGTGTTAAAAGTGCGCGTTTTTTGCCAGATTTTACGGCAAATAATAACAAAAATAATCATTGAATTACAAATTATTTATTCGAAATTCATTAACAAAATAATTAGATAATAAAGATGGTATTTTTTTTTATTAAAAAAAAGGATATTTGTAGTAGAATTTCAAGCATTTTCTTAAAAAATTATGCATTAATGCAGCACTTTAGAAATAACCTGTTTATTTGTAACACCTTTTTTTTTAGTTATTATTTCCTTTTTTATAATCAAAGCTTCTACAAAAGAGGCGTGGTCGAATTCCCTAATTTGTTTCTTTACGTTTTTTAATTGAACGTTTATCCAGTTTCTAATTTCCAGGCATACAAAAGTGATATATCAATCGAAAGATAAAAGTAAAAAAATATAACTATATAAAAAATAAAAAAAGGAAAAATTTAAGCCGTTTTTTTTTTGGCGCGTCACGTCAGGAACCCGGCGCCGCCTGGTACGGGCGGGAAAGGGAAAAGGGAAAACAAAAACTCGCAAATCTTTACCCTTTTTCATTTTATCATTTCCCTAAATCAGTTCGGGGGGTTTGTTCAAAAACACTTTTACATCAGGGCAATGACCTCAAAGAGACGTTATTTTAACATCATGCGTGAATTGATCATCTCCCTTAGGGATTTGATGAAATGCCTAATTCCATCATATTCCTGATACATCTATTTTTACACTCTACTGGATCTTCATGCAAGAAAAACCTTGTTCATAAATATATAAAACAGTTGAACCTTTTTTGTGGGTAGATGGGACCCATAAAATAAATCGCAAAAAAAAAAAAATTTTTTACATATAACAAACAATTCTTGGAAATTTTAAAAAAATTTTTTTTTATGCGGGGGAAGAGACCGCATAAAAAACCCCGGTAAAAATATCCATTTATTTAAAAATTTATGTAAGAGTACTTTCATAAATAAATAAATTTTACACAGGGGTTTTAAAACATATAGTTTCTCATTGATATGCGGATAAGATTTTAAAATGTACATACATAATTATCCCTTACCAAAATCCAAAAAGTCCTGAATGAATAAGTTAAAAACACTTTCGTCACTTGAAGGTCAATTTCAATTGATTTTTTTTTTTGGAAAATAAAAAGAGATGTTTTTGACGAATGACGGGGGGTCCCCAAAATTTCTTGTAAATGTCCCATAACCAGCTATACATGATTGAAACCCTTTTTGGGAATTTTTTTACCCCTTTTTAAATGGTACTATTTTAAAAAATGCTTTTCAATTTGTTGGAAAAACTGGATCCCCCATATTTTTTTTTCCTCTCAAAGAAATCTGGGTTCTTGTCCGTCTTCAAAATTTATCAAATTATTGATAATGTCACTGTCATTGAAATTTCGTCTTCAATCAAGCGCGAGCGCTGGGGGTTTGAGAAAACCTGAATCCCAATGTCGGGATTTTTTAAACAAATGAATAGTCTTGAAGTGTCTACATTTCAGTGGCGAACGTACACCTCCGCATCAGGGGGGGGCGGGACCTGGGCCCGGCCCCCGATTTACCTAAATACGTATTTCCCCAATTTATAAAAATATTAAAGGCAGACCACTTTGGGGGACCCCAACATTTTCCGTTACACCACTGGAAATGGATATAAAACATTACAGTGGACCCAAAAGCCATTGGGTCATGTCGGGGGGGCGGATTTTGGGGCCCCAAAGCATGACTAACGCTAAAAGTTTTTCCCCAATTTATAAAATATTAAAGGCGAAATCATTTCCCGGGGCGGGGCCCCAACTTTCCCCCGTAACGCCAAAGTAGATAGAAAACGTTACAGTGGCGCCAAAGCCTTCAAGTTCATAACCGCATAAAAAATATCCCCATAAAAAATCGTACAAAAATAAAATCGCATAAAACTGGTTCGACTGTATATTAATCCAAATATACAGAACATTTTCTGTCCATTAGCTTTTCTGACTGTCTTGGCGTGCCGCAGTTTTCCCACTCCTGCCATTATGTAATAGTTAGTACCATTTTTATAAACCAATGTACAGAGCTTTTTTTTTTTTTGTTTTAGGACTGAAATGAAATAAAATATTCAACTAAGTCCAATTGTTAGCAAAACATGTCATTCTAAACAATTTTGTTTCAAATGGGCTGCATTTTGACAACTAAGCCATTCGCAGACACATTAAGTCCCCAAGAAAGGAAACCATTTCATTGGTGGATCCCTCTACCAAATTTTGACGTTGGAATTTATTCAGTTCAAACTCACGTCGGATAATAAATATTGCCGAGAGTACAAGGGCCAAATTGATACTCAAGGGATCTTTGCATCAGAAAACCAATGACTCAGTCCCTCAATCCGCCCTGGTTTACGAAGCGGGCACACTACCTCTAAGCCACAGAGCCGACTCCTAAACAATGTTAAACTTGGCTTTATTAAAAAATGCCACATAATATAATGCTAAAGAGTGTGTATTTAATTAAAAAAAACATATGCAAATTTTAATTTTTGGTTCGAGTTATATGCCCAATAAAATATTTAAAAGATTATTGAACAACTACTTTATGTGGATTTTGGAATTCTTTATCACATGAAATAACTATTTAAGTATTTTCTAAATTATTTTTTGACAAATTCCTACTTTGTTCAAATAGTTTACTTCTAATATATTTCCTCATTTTGCTTTAGAAGGGGATAGATGAAAAAAAAAAAGAAAAAGAATGCGTTTGCATTTATAAAGATCTGTGAAGTCATTAAAAGATAGATCTATGAAAACATTTTGAAACTAAGCAAAACTTAATTTCTTCTAAAATTATTTTTAATGAAGTATCTATGATAAAAAAAAGTATTAGAAACCTTGATTTAATCTTTTAGAAAATTAAATATCAAAGAAAATGCTTTCGCCTGAGACAGTACAGATATACATAAATGTCTTTTTAAAAACTATACTATTTCCTAAAATAAAAAAAACAGAAGTAATTTCAGTTTTCAATTTAGTAGTAGCTTTGACCAAAATGCCAAGATTAGTATAAAAAAAGTTACATTAAATCTAATCAATCAGCTTCTGAAAGCAGGTTGATATTTTAATTCCTCCCCCCCCACACCAAATTGTTTACTTACATAAATGTATAATTACCATAGAATAAAAATTTTATATCATATTAATACTTTGTTTAAAATGAAAGGTAAAAAAATCAAATAAGGTCTTTAACATCAATTGCATTTAAAAATCAGAGTTTTTACATACATTTTGAAATCAATATATAATAAACCAAAGTAGATGAATCTTTGAAAAGGAGCATTTTGGTATATTATTTTAATATTTTATTGAATAATCTAGATAAAATATAGCTCATAAATATTTGATTTAAAAATAAATATGAGAGTAAGATTTAAAATAATAAAATTCCAAAATTAGGAAAGTATCATTCTAATGCATAGTGTAAAAATTGTGGAATTCTATTATCTCTTTTAAATATATTTGATTGATTTCATTTGTTGCATGGAGTTTGAAATATCTATGCATAGGGAAGTAAAACAAAGACTAAACAGCTGAAGTAAAAAATCCTAAAAAACTATAACTTACAATGTGTTATTATTCAAAAGTGCATTTCCTTTTAAATAAATATTCTCTTTCAAAATACATTTAAACTTAAATAAACAAAGAAAGAATTTCCAAGATTCAAATTTTATTAAATAAAGCATTCTCTTTATATATATTTGACACTTTCAAAATTATGAAGTCTTTTCTTTATTATTTCCCCTATTGTTTTTTGTTTATCAATCATGCTTTACAAGTCACTAAAATTTTCTATACATTTCGAACTTAAAATTTTTGTTTTAAACGACTTGAGATAATTATATTATTTTATTATAATGGGCTCACGAGAATAATAAAAAGAAAATATCTGAATTATATATATATATAATGACTGTTATTAGAATGAATTTTAAAAGTACATCAAATTAATTTTGAAATGACTAAATTTTCTTTGCATACAAAATAAAATGTTTAATAATCTTTGAATTTTATTAAGGTATATATTTGTATACATCTAAGAGCATTTTTTGTATGATTTTATAATCAAACAAAATAACTCAATGAATACGTTATTCGAGGACATTCTTAATAATCTTTTAAAAATTTAAGATAAATGAAATCATAAAATAGATAATTTTATGTATATAATAACCATTACTATCATAGTCCTTTATCAAATACATATTTATATATGGGGTGAGAATTTACACAACTTTTAAGCAATGGACTTAAGGGGTTCATGGTTTAACTGACAAAGATGACAGTCCAGTTGATGCACTATTTTCTTAAGATTAACAGCAATGAGGACACACATTGAGAGCCAAATGAAAGTAAAGTTCAGATAAAATTCATCAACAATATGACTATTTGATGGAACCATGACTTGATTTGGGAATTGATGGCCATAAGGACTACAACTCTTTTCAAGCTTAACTTAAAGTTTTAGTGCAGGGTTGATCATAAATTCAGCTATATATATGTAAAATCACATAGTTTGGAGAAAACTAAGGAAATTAGAAGTAATATAAAGATATAGCTTTCTCGCCAGGAAGTTTTTAAAAGCCTGTATTTAACTTTTCCTACCAAGATAAAAGTAGCCAAAAATATTTGAAAATGCTGAGCTGTACCTCTTTTCAGTGGTTCCATTTATACTGTTTTCACCTGTATACTATTTCTGCAGAACAAATTATCCATGTAATAAGAGATTAATGTAAAGGAAAAAAAACACAACTTCATTTTATAAAAACTTCAAAAGGCTTTGTCATGGTGCACAGAAATAAAATTCTTTTTAATTTATTTTCTACATCAATAAATTAATTATTTTATAAGAATATTAATCTATACCAAATATGAAGTACTTCTAAAGAAAATAGAAATATGCTGCAGTTTTAAATATTCAGAGAAATATGTTTAACGCGAAAACGCTCAAGACCAAATAATACAATAGTTCCAACAAATTACTGTATGTTTTCATGCACAGTTCTTTTCTTTTAACATGAAAATATTTCCTTTTCAGGAATAAACAAAATACAGTAAATGCTCGCCAAATTGGACTGTCCTAATGTATCATCGGAAGAATTCATTGCAGTAAATTATAATAATGTGTGTACAGCCCTAATTAAGGCAGACAAATACATTTTGGAGTTTGGTTTATTCAAAGCTCAAAAAATATTATTGATGCAGATTCCGATGATGAAAATGAAATGAATAATGCAGCTCCAGTTTCCACGTTATCCAAAGTAAAGAGTACAATGAAAAGCATGCTCAGTAATTTAGATGCACAATTCAATGGTGAAATGAATAACAAAATGGATGACATTGATAATTTGTTGTCTATTTCAAGCTAAAACAGGCAATTTAAAGAAAAATATAGATTATTTTCCAAAACCTCGAAAATAAATGTTTTGCTTTTCAAAAAACTTGAAAATTTTACATTAAATTTCAATAAGTTCTTGTGAATGCTTATTTCATTGATTTTTATTAAAAACATGCATATATCACATATCTATATAAATGAAATATACTTTAATACACTTAATTTTGCTGAAATATATGCAATTTTTGCAATATCCTTTAACACAAAAAAATATTTCAGTCCCCCTCAGTTTCGTGTTAAACAATTTTCCCAGTATATGAAAGCTAATAGATTACATCAATTTCACAATTTAAAGATAATTCAATATTATTCCACGAATTTTTATCACAAAAAGCAAAATGTATAAGAAATTTGGAAGAACCAAATATATTACAGTAATCTAGTGATCTTCAAATCATGTTTCATGGAGTCTTGGGGTTCCACAAGTCAAAATCAAAATGAAAATCATAAATGGTGCAAAATAAATTCATCTTCCCCATGGAGTGCGTATGACACGAGTATATATGTAAACACATATATTAGCATATTTGGTTGATATATCTACAATTTTAAACTATTCTCTAAAACAAAATCTTAAACTTTTCCCTATCCCCAGGGGCTTGGATAAGCTGGACTTAACCATGTCTTCCAGTAATAAATTTCGATCCACTTGTGCCAAGGGGCCCGAAATGAGCCTAAACCGGGGAACTAATTTGATAATGGGGGTAATTGCGCCAAGTTCTGCTTGGTGTGATAAGGATCACGCCAAGCGGCCCTTTGTTGCTGGATTGAAATCAAATATGCGCCTAACGTAATTTAATGATACACAATAATTTAAAAGAATTGTTTTGAAATACATTGTGAAATGTATTTAAAATAAAGGATATATATATAGGAAGAGACTGATAGTAAACTAGATCAATCAATAAATAATATTATCTAATAAAAAGTAGTATGTAGTAACAATAGTATTATAAGCAGCATATAATAATCTGAAAATATTATTTTATCGTGATTATATATAATATTCATATAGTACGATTTTATAACGGTTATTAGAAATAATAATCATATAGTATAATTAAATAGTAATTATTAAAAAGAATAATCGTCAAATTGTAAAAAAATAAAAATAATGCATAAGAGAACTCGTAAGACATAACTATTTCCATAAAGGAATGCTAAAAGAAACAATTATAAATAATGAATATTATAGGATTATTACCCATAGTAATAATTGCTTTTTTTATTATGAATAAAATAATTACAAAATATGTTAAAAGTAATTAGAATATCAATTACATAGTAGTAAAATCTTGCAATAAAAACCCCTTCAACAATTTCATCAAAAAAGAAAAAAAAAAAACTTTTTTAAAAACAAAATATAAACATTTATAATAATTAAAAGCACAAAACTTATTCTTTTAAGAAATAAATATTCTAGTACTACTATTTTAAAAATCCATATTCGAAAATAGAAATTAAACAGAAGCCCAAGCAATAAAAAAAATTATACGAAAATTTTTTAAAATTCTAACAGAAATAAGAAATTTTATTAATATCGTTTAAAAGTAAAGGTAAAAGCGGAAAAAACAAATTTAAAAAGTTATTTCTAATATAAGTACCCCCATGGAACCACATGCGAAAAAAAATATTACGGTAACCATATTGTTAAAATTTTCCCATCTTGGCAACATAAACAAAAGCTTGGGCTACTACCCCAATAAAATTAGCCGCTTTTTTAAATTTTTATAATAAAAGAATATTACAGCTTTTTTTTTTTTTATGTACTGTGAATATTCTATTGTTTATGATCCCAGATTCTATGAGATAATTTTATACTTGTTAGAGCATTGTTTTGAAAAACTAAATAACTTTCGAATAAAAAATGTACCTTTTTTCATTTGAAAACAAAAACCTTTTAGAATATTTTCCAGAACAGAAAACTAAGCATGAATGGATTTAAGTCCATTTGAGTACAATGATAAATCTGAAGGCTTGCCTATAATGGATAGGGATCAAGTTATTGACATTTTAGTACAAAATCTAAGCATAAGCAAGTATGGCTCATAAATTTTAGATTGCAAATTCATGCAGATACGCATTATAACATCTGCTAACATTTTTGTCCTTCAGAACAACTTATTTAAGAGAAAAATGAGTAAATTTATATTAAAATTATATATTAAATTTTTTAATAACAAATACAATACTTTTTTTTGTCTTCCAGTGGTGTAACATACACCTCCGTATCGTGAGGAGGCCCAAAGCCTGTTATGTTATGGTTTTGTAATCCTTTGTAAGATCCAGCTGGGGTCTAAAACCCGACTTGCAGGGGAGCTCTAATATTCTTCGTTATGCCACTGTTGTTTTCACATACAGTACCTACATTAAATTTTGGTACTTGCGTATTAGTGTCACTCCAGCAAAATTGGCATGATGCGAAACACATTGATATCAAAGCAATAAGATTCTATAATGTGTTTTATATAAAAAATACCAACTAGGCAGATCATAATAGAAAATGGCATAATTCGTGTGATGCCAATTTAGCTGTGGCGATGCTAATACGCAAGTACCTAAATTTTACTCAAAATATTATTTTATGAAATATTCCAAGTGTTTGAAACACATTATAGTTCTTAGGGTCCTGTGAGTCACATAAGTCTGAAGACTACTACAGTAATCAAATGAAAAATTTATTTAACATTAAAGTAATTTTAAAAAAGAAAAATAAAAACTGAAATTACTTTGTATACTTTCATGTTATTCAACATAAAATGTGTTAAAAAAATAATGATTTTATTTGTAATTAGTACAAATTTTTTTCACATAAGTAATACATGAACTTTTTCATATTTTGCAAACTAACACACATTTCTAAGAAAGCATTTGAAGTCCGATATATCCATATGTATTATATAGTAATTTGTTAACACAAAGATGAGAAGTTGTCATTTTAATATCTTAATATGTTGAATTAAAACTAAAAACTGCTCATAAACAGAGAAATCCAAACACCAATTACCTATGAACATTCAATTACACAACTTCTATACTCAATTTTTCAAATCATAAATGAGTACATTAAAAAATATCAGGAAAATGAAAACTAATGGTAATTCGGTACTTACATATTAGTATTACTGGAGCAAATTGGCGCTGTATCGAATCAACAAAAGATTCTAATGAGTTTTATGTATACAAGGGAAGAACTATTTGTGTAGCACCAATTTTGCTGCGTGACGCTAATACACACACAAGTACCGATAATTCATTGCTTACAATGCATGAATGATTTATTTAAATACCCTAACATCTTACCAATATACATATTAAAAAACAAATACAAAATATATAAAAGGATATACAACTGTATATATAATTAATATTAGTGTACTTTCCATCATAAGTGGGTAGCTGAAATGACTACTTATGTATTATCGCAACCTATTAGCGACATTATATTGAAATGAAGCACATGGATCCTAATGGACTAAATTCATGATAGTCACATGATAACGGCAATCACGTGTTTCCCATTGATCATGACATACTAGTTGTTCAACTTTTAAAGTTTAGATAACCTTTAAAATTTGATATATGTTTGGGTAAAGAGTTCACGTGTTAAGATTCTTCAAACATTTTTCAAAATTAAAAAAAATATTTACATTATACGAATACTTTTAAATTAAGTGCATTTTGTTTAATTATGTGCATTATTATATCGTTGACAAATATGTAATTTCTAAAAAGAAAGTTTCTGCAAAAAGTTGGCGATATGAACTAATTGGCTGGAAACGTGTGATTATATTTATGATATAATTATAACTTCGCATTAATTTATGAACTGATTGGCCAAAAACACATGGCTCAGTTATCATGTGACTAATGATGCCACATGAATTTAGTCCATTCAGTATGAACAACACAAAGGAAATCAGGGTTGCCAACTTGACAAATTATTAATAGAGTTAGCGATATTAAATTAAAATGCAACAAGCAGCCAATATGTAATCAATAATATACAAGTAAGCTTTCTAAATTAATTTTAAATATTTTGTCTGAACATAAACTGAAAAAAAGTTCAATTAACAATTCTTTTACCAATATTGATTTTGTTCTTGAATATTTAATAAATCACCTATAAAATCATTCATGCTAACAATAAAATACAGTTAACACAAAATATCAAAAAACAACTTCTGTGAAACTAACCATAAAAAAAATATACTAAATTGGATCCGACAATGAAATAACAGTCTAAAATTAAATTAATGAACTATTCCCTGTTTTAATAACAATTTTGATACTAGGTATTAGTATCAGAGCAGGTGTAAATTTAGCTAATTATATTAGCAAAAAAAAAAAAGTCAGCCAGATTTTGGTAGAAAATAGTGCAATTAACTTGGCTGCAGTGACATTAATACACAATTTGAAAAAAAACCCTTTTCTCACAAAACATACACATGTTAATGTTCCTAGATACATTTATACTATTAAATTTGTCAAAAAGAATGTAGGTTATTTTATGATTGCATTATTGGAAATATGGTGCATTTTTGCAAAAAAAAAATCCTGTTTTAGCACACAGCCTTGGTGCTAAGTGTCGACTCTAGTTCAGTTTCTTTCTGAAGAGATAATTTTGCCGATTACTTCTAAGAAAAATTTTACGTAAAAATTATTGCTCAGAATTAAACCAACTGAAAAATTCAGCTAAAAACTGCAATTTGTATAGTATGAGGGGCAAAAACACCAAATGTAGATGATATTTGAGCATCCAAACACACACACAAAATCAAGTAATATTTAAAAAATTTACAATTTTTTTTTTTAAACTGGAGCTGTAACAACTTCAGTTTCAACTCCTTCAACCTGTTCTGAAGAATTTGTCACAAAAATATATTGTTCTTGTTGCAGTGGCAATTGACAGTTGTCTAGATTTTGCAGGATAACTGGTAATGATTCTCCAGTTTGAACAACATTGTATTCCTGTTCCATCACAGAATTCTGATCTCCAACATTTGGTATAATATAATACTGATTACCAGGGTCAGTTCCATTACAAAGATTTGATGTGAAACACTGTACTAATTCTCCAGTTGGCAAAATGATTTCTTGTATTTCAATATTTGAGCCATCAACTGCCATTGGAAAATGATTTGCTTCACCTTCCCCATTTGTCTTCTCATCACATTTGCTCGATTCAATAATTGGATTCAATGTTTCTTGTTGCATTGAAGCAATACTGGTTTGGATGGCTTGAGTATTATTCATATCAATTTGTTTTGATGCAATTAGAGGAGACTGATCTGTGCTTATCACCCCTTGAGGTTCAGATAAAATTGCTTCACAAGCTGACGATGGTTCTACATTTTCAACATCACTATTGCCTTTGTCTTCTTTCTCACTATCCGTCTCATCAAAATCAAAATCTGAGGAGCTTTCACTTTCATCTGGATTTACAGGATTTGTTCTGTTCCGCAATTTCAGCTCTGGGTGTTTTTTCATGTATCGTTTCACTGTGCCTAAACAAGGCAATTTGAAAAAATCTGCCTTTTTAAAATATTCATAAGCATAAGGTGCTTTTCTACACCAAATAGCACATTGTGTTAAAGTTGAATCAGACCACCGCATCTTACTTTTACCTGTATAACAGCGAATCTGTTCTAGAATATATGTTGCAGATGGATCTCCTTTTGCAGCATTTTTGCGTATTGTTTTCAGTCTTTTGATAAAAGAATAAGATAATTGCCTTTCTTGGACAATGCATTTATTTTCAAGTTCTTCAACTTTCTTAGTCAACGTACCAATTTTAAGTTTCGATGAAGCTAGTTGTCTGGATTTTTGTTTTAAAAGCATTGCATATTTAGGTTTTTCATTTAAGCAGTGACCCAAGGGTACGTTAGTTGTGAATAAAACAGGAGCTTTGACAAGATAACTGCCATCTGTTTTCTGGGTTGATGAGCTATCAACAACTTTTGGTGATATTTCAGACAAAGATGGCATTGTAATACTAGGATTGAAAGTAGGAGTATTACTTACAGAAACTAAGACACTATCTTCAGTTTTATGATTAATATTTTCATTATCATCATCTAACATCGTAATATCATTTCCTAAATCTTTTAATTCATTACAAGTTTCTTGACATACATGTGTATCAACTAAATGGCCTACTACTTGTTGTACTACTAGGTTATTGCCTTCGGATGGTTTTTGGAACTTTGAGCTGCGACATTAACAGGGGGAGGGATCTGTTTCGAATTTTGATCGACTAATTTAACATTCTCAACAGATGGTGTTTTTATAATTTTTGGAAGCAAATCATTAGCCTGATTAGCCAGTTTCTGATCCATTATAAACTGCAACACAGTATTTCCAGCTGGCGTCAGTTTTTTATTAACTTTAATAATTTCAGGATTAATTTTTAAAAATGTATTTGGTCCTATTTCAATAAGTTCATTTTTTGCATTATCCTTTTTTAATCCTTTCTTTTTATGAATATCATAAGACTTGTTTACTTTCACCTTCGGTACTGTTGATGATTTGATATTGTTTTCTGGGGTGACAATGGATGATGATTCAATAGTTCCTGTTTCTTCTGGTAAAGTTTTACCATGATATTGCAAGGATCCTACATATGAATATTTACTTGGACCGGAATACGTTTGAGTATTCGAATGTGATGGCACAGATGGAAAAGTTTCCGACGATTTATCATGTAACACATTCAATTCACTACAATTAGAAAAAACATCGGTAATTACTATATTACTTTCATTGACGGTTGGTTTGTTGACTTTGACGATTAAAGGTGCTTTTTTATTTCCATTTAATACAGAAGGATTTTCATTTACAGTCTGATTGAAACCGATATATTTATGGCCAAAGACTGTAGGAATAGATCTGGGTTTTAAGCGCTCCGAATCATCTTTAAAATCAGTTTGAAGAAAGTGTTTGCTGCATACAACTCGTTTTCCTCGAGGATACCACAACGGCTTCTGTTTGGTTGTAATGGCAGAATTTATTTGCTTTATCCATTTTGCAGCAAGATCAGGATTAGAAGGAAACTCGTGAAATGTGATTGACGGATTTGCTTTGAAACTGTCAATGCCACATAAAGGTACACAGCAAAACACCATTTTATACACAACAGCACTTCATGAAGATACTGACAGTAATAGTTCCCAACTTCAAATCCAGGTGGATTCTGGTATATCGTCAGTATTCAAGAAGAAAAATAAAAGATCGTTGGTGAATTAAATATAAATTTTGCTGAAAATTATAGATATTTCCAGGTAACAATAATATTTCTAACAGTATCTATAACAGTTTAAAATGCAGATGAAAATTTTACTAAGGTATCTTTATTTCACTCACCAGATGGCTACTAATTATTGATGTCTCTATAATGCTAATACATTAATATAATTTTTTGCTGTTTTTTTTTATTTAAATAGAGAACTTCACGGAAATATAAAAAAGTAAATTTGATATGTTATTGTACTAAATTTTAAACCAGTTGATATTTTGAAACCTTCTATGCATAATGCTGGTTGTATATTGACCAAAACTGAAAAAATTTTAAACTATGAAAATTCTTTTGCTTTTGTATAAAAAAATTCGAAACTTATTTTTTTGTTTTGATTTGTATCAAAAATAGAGCTTAACTATTCTCATATGCATTCACGAATCCTAAATAAAATACAACTGCTCTACTGAATAACGAAAGGATATGTTTCCTGAAAGTCATATTAAGGGGTAAGGATTTTTCATTAAATGTCGAGATAAAAGCCTTTTAAAATTCCTCAAAACCATCAGAATACCCTCGAAAATATTATTTAAAACGTTCGTGCTTCTTTTGTTTCTAAATATTGCCTTGATTTTGGTATTGCGAGCACATTATGCATTAAATTATTTACTAATATTTCTTTTTATAACTACTTAGAGGAAAATCTAAACCAATTTTAGAGAGCTGCAAGATTTTAAAATTATTTTTGAAAAGAATTAAATGTTGATTTGACAGATTTGTTTATTGCATGTATTTTTTTTTCTCTTTACCATTTGTTCTTTGGGCATGGCAGCATGAATTGATAAGCTTACGAATTTAATGGACTTCGCCATATTTTTGATTAGAAGTGAGATGTCGAAAAAGTGTTTATTAAAATATCTATAATTCTTACTCACTTTCCAACGAATCAATCATAGTAGAGTATGATATTAAGTACGTTTAATCAGAAATTAGGCCTGACACTTGTGACATTGTCTTTCTGAAGGTGTAAATAAGAAAATTAATTATTTCAGTTCCGGTTCTCTTATGAAAAATGCATAATTGTGATTTTACAACTTGGTTGTTTACATTATACTCCAGTTGATGATGTAAGTCAAATTATGTGTGTTTTTAATGTCTTTTAATTTAAGTAGTTAATTCAAGGTATTATACTTTTTATAAATTAAAGAAATTGGATTCGATCTTTATTATTACTTAAATAATATTTAATCTTTATAATATCGCTAACCTTGACATTATTTGTTGGTTTAAATGATTAATTTTTGGTAAAGTTTCTTGAAAGTTATCCTCAATATTTTTATGTTTGCTTTGATTTGTTGGTTATCTTTGTGTACTTACCGATAAAAATTGATATGACAAGATTTAGTAATGTTCGGTATGCTGGAATGTTAGAAGAGTTGCAATGTTGCTTTTTATCTGACATTTGTAGTAAACATTTCACCATTACTAATCTTGCCTACCCCTTAGCATTATAACAGTGTAATTTATGCTACTATCGTAGTTGATTGATGTTTAAATGAATAGATTCGGGGCAAATGTGAATATCATTTGAAAATTCAAAAAAAGAAAATGATGATTTTTTAAGATTATTTCTTTTTATATTAAACATCAATCCCTGTAGCTTTTTTTCTCTTTATCAATAGTATATTTCTCTTTGTCTTTTTCTGATATTATCGTTGTAAACTGCATTTCACTTAGTAAACTTGCATCAACATTTTGAAAACAATGTAAATTTTTTCTTGATATTTTTAATGTTGTAAATTAAATAGTGAAGAAATAAGTTATAAATATTTAAAATATTGATTATTTCTTGGATTTAGTGTGATCCACCATAAATAGTCAAATGATTTGTCAGTATATAATATTTTCTTCATAAGTGCTATGTAAAGATTATTTTGTTTTTTGATGCAATACATTTCAAATAATGCAAAATTACTTAAAATAATTTGTTCTGTTTTTTAAATATTTATTTATGTGAATTTAATTATATTTCAGATTAAAAATTAATACCTGCATGACTGCAAATGCTGTGGAGTATGCTGTGTTTTTGAAGTGTTTTCAAAATCTTGGTTATCTGTGATTATGTCTGGACGGCCTCCTGAAGAACTGGCTGTGGAGCTAGATTCTGTTTTTCTTTCAAATTGTGCAAAGAAAGATGGGAAATCTATTTCTGTCGAAACCCTGGTGGATGCTTTGATTGTTTTATATGATGAATGTTGCAATTCATCTCTTAGGCGTGAGAAAACTGTGTCTAGTTTCATTGAATATGGTAAGTCTAAAATTTTTGAAAATTATAATGTGTTTTATTAGGTTTTGCTTGCAGGATATTTTTTAATAAATGTCCTTTTTTTCTGTGAAATAGTTTTTTAAACCTGTTGGTATGTTTACTGTGCAAACAATAATATAACACACAATTAAAATATGAAGCTTATTTGATTTATTTTGCTACTTGGGCCATTGACTATAAAGAAATAATTTTTTACAGGTCATTTAGAAAAATTAATTAAAAAAATGGTTGTTTTTTTTTTAATCAAGTTATTTGATAATAAGTTTGCCACTTGTAGATTTTTTCTGCAGCAGCATAGGCTGAAGAATTGTAATAAATATAATGGTATTTATGTACTATTGCAACCATACCAACTCTCAAGATAGTCTATCAAATTGGCTACCCCGGTTTTGCACGTGTCGTAGGTGCTGAATTGGCAAACATGCTTTGTTTTATATAATGTCGCCAATTTTGTTACAATAGTACATAAGTACCAATATAACTATTTCGCTGCTAATAATTGTAAGGAATGATATCATTCAATGTTTACTTACTTTCAATGAAGTGTGTTGTTTAGTAATGCATTTATGTCATCCTGCTTGAAAATTTCACTCTTAAAAGTTTTGAAATGCTTATAGTGGGTTTATGGGAGGGGGATCTAATTTTATATTATATTATTGGGTTCTGTAATTATCTGTTATAGTTTATTTCTTTAACAATTAGCCTTTGTATTTTTCTCTATGTAGTTTGACATATTATTCTACTTTATTGTATTTCAATAGTTTCAATTTGTTATAAAAAAATCTTTAAAGTAATACTTAAGTTACGATGAATGTAATTCATTCACACACACACACATACACACACACACAAATATTTATTTGGTAAAAGAATTAGTTACATTGATAATGTGTCATAAGTAATATTACATCACCACACATTACCTTTTAGTCATTAATAAACTGAAATTAATTTTAAGTAACAATATAGTACTTGATCTAAATAAAGGAGGCAAAAAAGGATCAAAGATCTTAAGGCGTTTTCCAAATATTTAATTTTATAATTAAAAAAATGCAACTGTCCTAAATTTCAATTGATTAGAAATGTTTATAAGAAAAAATTGAGCTTTCACTTGAAAGTGAAGAAGATTCAGCTGTAACCCAAACACCTTAAAGATCCATTGCAGTGGTGCACACTAAGGGAACTGAAATTTTCTATACACATTGTTTTGGATGACAATATGATACTTTAATGATAACTAATAAAAATCAATTGCCACTTAATATTGTAATTCTGTCATATGTGCAGTGGCGCACACAAGGGTGTTCCCCTCATAGCCTTAGATTTTTTTTTCGATTAGTTATAATCCCATATATTTTTTACATAAAATTTAATTATATGTTTGTTAATAATTTTATGAATTAATGCTAATTATTTATTCAATAATTAATTTTGTATTGTTTTTGTTCCCGAAAATCGACAAAATCAAAAAAATATGTTGGGCAGCATATTGGAACATGATACTAAAATGGTGGACTTTTGACCCTGGCCCCCTCCCCTTGAAAATTTTTTTGTGCGCTACTGATCCATTGTTATTACTTTTTAAAGCGTTTAAATCAGATTTTTTAAAAAAAAATTTTAAATGCTTACAATTCCTATTACTGTAAAATAACCCAACTTTGTCTTGAAGGTCTTTCAATTTATTATACTTTAGTTGTTCTTCATAATTAGAGAAAAATAATGTATTTTTTAGAGAACAGACCAGAACATATAGATGGTTTTTTTACTAATGTTTGATGTTAATTTATATAAATACTGTGATACATTATCAGGTTATAGATAAATAATTAGAATGTGTAGAATTTTTATTTGCAATGTTATTTTAAATAGTATAGTTACATAATTTTTATTTTGAAAATGTAATTTTTATTAATATTACATGTAAAGTATATTATGTAGAATTGGTTGTAATAGTTACATTTCTTGTTGTTGTTCATCATGATGTCTGATTGAAATATATTAATTGTTGATTTTACACAACACAAATTCCTTTCAAAAATTAAGCATTGATGATATATGAGGAATTTATTATCACTTTTGCATAAAAAAATATTAGTTAACCAAGATTCGGAACTTTACTGTATTCGATAATATTATTCTGGAAACAATATAGTTTTTTGTAAAGTATGGTGGAAAGTTTTTAAAAAATCAATACTGTTTCCTTCAATTATATTAAAGTGTATTAGTTTTTTCTAAAATATATTTATAAATGCTCAAATTTCCTGAAAACCCTTCCCAATACCAGTTTACATTATAATCAGTAGTACATATTTTGAAGATTTAATCTTGATTTTAATTAATATTGTTGTGATTTTCTCAAAATCATTTTTTAAGATCTGTGATATATTCTTCATTTCCAAGATTTTTTTGTGGTGTCTGTAACGTAAATTTTTCGAAATTTAAAAGTAAGATAAAAGAAGTCAAGATAAAGTATCCTTGAGAAGATTAATATCATAGAAAGAAATTAGTGGGTCAACTATCCTTGGGTATTGTTTTTTTGGGGTGGTCTCATTCAAAAGAATGTTTTCAAAAAGAACATCATGAAGAAATGAGATGGAAAGTGTTTTTCTTGTGCGAGTGCCCAGAATTGAATATATTATCTGACTTAATATAAAATGTATTAATCATATATGAGAGAATTCATTTAGATTGAGGATGGGATTTTAGATTAAAAAAAGCACGGAAAGTTAGATGCTAGGTTAGATGTTGTCCTTATTTGACTGAGATTCTAAAATAACCCTCTGACCAGAACATCAATTTTTTTGCCGCACTCAGAAGCATCTGTCTGACAGACGGGTACGTAAATTTTTTTCGAATTTTATTACCTTAAGGACTTTTAAATGACCTTATAGCTCATGAAATTGAGTATGGTTCAAATCAGATGTGTGGGGTTAAATCAAGCACAACAATATATTTTTATCACTAGAATTGTGACTATTATTTTTATAAAAACTGATTAAAAATTATTTATATTCATGTAAAAGTAATTAGAAATAATACCAACCACGAAAAAACTATAGGAATATCCGTCTGATAGACAGTGATAAGATTAATCACACATATTGTGAGTTGAAAAAAATCGCCATGTACCATCACGTGATCCTCTCACTGGGTAGAGTCCAACCGAAGATATCAAGTCAGCCCACCCCAAAAATCACTCCACAGCATTATCTACAGGCATCAAAGGAAATCATCCCCGTCTGAGGGGCGGATGTTCTGATCAGAGGGTTAGACTAAGTCCATTGCCAAATGTCTTTTCTTTAAGGCTGTCTTTGACGTAATGTTTAAAGCATAAGACCCAGATTTAGAGGATTTTTTTGGATAAAGAAGTATTTAAACATTAATTTGATATTCTGGCTTTGCTATCCTATAGAGAGCAGCATAATTCATCACTCTTCTTTTTTATCCGTTGACCCATTTTTTCTGGTACAAAATGTGTTTCAAATTTTCCTCCTATACTGTAATGTTAAATGAGATATCCCTGTACATATTAAAAGGTAAAAATAATTATTTATGCAATATTTTAAAATTTTAAAGATGCTATATTACAAACACCTTCGTGAATTACAATGTTACAAATTTTTATGAAAATTGAGACATTTTTCTGTCAGAAAATGTGCTTTGTGTCTAGTTCAGACCCTCATACATGTGGTTAAGACAGCCTTAAAGTGGGACATTGATAAAAATTATTCAAGACTTTCAGAAGGCAAAGAAGACAAATTATCTTAAATTATTCAAAAGATAAATAAGATATTACTGTTAATTTAACTGAATTCTTTACTTTTGGTGTACTGGTACAATTTATTAAAGAATATTAGGAAGTACCATAAAATCTGACATATAATGTGCGCTTATAAGACAAAAAATAAAATCAAAATGTACAGGTATGCGTTATACGCTGGGTATAAAAAGGGATAGCTTTAAAAATAAAGAGATAACCATAAGAAGAAGAAAAAAAAAGATTTCTACGTAGATTGGAATACTATGTATTTAAAAGAAATGATATACCTAATGATCTTAAATGTTTGTAATTCTTAGATGTATATTATTTTTTCAAAATTCAGGGATAATACCTTGAATAAATGACTTCAAAACATAATAGCATTGCACAAGTACATTTCAGGTTCCTTCATAAAAGGGGTGCACGTTATATGGCGTATATATCTAAAAATTAAAAATTGCAGCTTGAAAGTATAGTTGTTGTATAGGAAAGTATAGTGTACTGGATTTTATGGTATATCAGGAATAGTTTTTTTTATACATTTTTTTAAATTGAATTTTTGATATTTAAAAGATTTTTATTTAGGAGGCTCCAAATCTCTAATTGCATTTTTGTGGGCACTCTTAATAGAAAGGAAAGGCAGGAAGAGAAAAAGAATTTCTGTTTTTTAAAATCATATTTGTATTCTTTACCTGGGGCGTAGCCGTATCAATGATATGGGGTCTCCCAAGCTACTGGGGCCTCAACATGTGTAACTACAGTACCACTAACAAGGCTTTCATTTCTATAAAAGGGCCCCAAAGGAACTTTGATACAGGGCCCACTCAGAACTAACTACACCAGTGTTCTTTACGTTATCATATTTTAATTCTATAATTATGTATTACACTATTATTTAGTTGTGCAAAATAAGAAATGCAATATTTATTGAAAAAAATTTTCTGTTACATACCTGAAGCTCCCTTCATTTCTGTCTATAGTCACCACCTTCATTTAAAAATTTGCTGTATCTATTCACGAACTTTAGAATTCCCATGTTATACTGCTCTGCTGCCTGTTCATATAGCCAGGTGTTCACTGTATTCATACAAAAAAACTGATTGTTCTGGACTTTGCTCTTAGCGTCTCATCTTTTCCCTAAGCTGAAAGAGTTTCTGAGCAGTGTACATTTTGGAAGTGATAAAGAGTTGGAGAATGCAGTGACTTTTTGGCTGAATGTACGGTTACAAAAGAATATAATTTGGGCATTCTGAAGCTGTGAACAAATATGTCAAATGTTTGAATGTAAAAAGCGATTATGTAGGGAAGTGATGGAAGCTTCAAGATATATAACAGAATAACTTTTTACAAAAAATGGTTTTTCATTTTGTTTAACTAAACTGTCCTTATTTTCTGGATGATTCTCATATTTATAACCATCATACTAAGCTTTTTATGTTATACATTGACTTCCAAAATTTTAAGTGTTGTAAGTTTTTTGATGCTTACTATTAAAAAAAAAAGAAAATTAAGGCAAAAAATTATGCTTAAAATGAAAATGTCTATAGCAATGATCATCAATAAAATAAAGTAATTTCAGGAATGATTGGTAGCTTTAATAAAACCTTATGAAGCATTTATGCATTTAACTGTTTTTTTGTAAAGAATTGTACTCTTGTATAGCAGTTCAAGGAAACCATGAATATATTGCTTTTGTAATTTGTGTGGAATTTTTTATGCTTGGTGACCTTCTATTGTTAGTACTATTTATACCGTTAGGTACTAATCATGTTACTTGATACTAGATACTAATCATGTTTACTTGATTTATTAAGATAGTGGTCAGTGGAAAGAAAGGATGGATATATGAGGTGGTTGTAAGCTGATGCTTCTATATATCTTATATTTTGTAATTGTATTCTAAGATTCTGGGATTAATTTGAATTCAAAAACTCAATGTGAAGAATATCTGTTATATGCCATCTATGGATTACAACTCCAGCACAGTATCACTATCTAGTTTTTTCGATAAAAAAAGTATGAATACTGCTTTACCTAAACTCATTTCAGATCATTGTGCCATTACATCTATTACTAATATTTACAAATATAACCATAATCAAGAACTTTATTGCAAGTTGACTCCTTGTGCGTGTTTCCATAATCAATAACACAAAAGTGCCTGTTGACAATGGACATGTTCACTGGACCAGGCAGCAATGCCTTCTGTACTCTTCATGGAGGCTTCCTGCTTTATATTAAAGAATAATTCATATCCTGTGTTGATTTGGAGAATACAAGACACACATACAACATTGTTGAAAAACACTAGTGATAGATGTAAAATCTTGGATTGGGCTGGAATCTAGGTGGGTAGCCATGATGACTTGCATGGGACAGCTCTCACTGTTATGAAATATCAAGATGAGATCCTTGTTCAAAATGTCAATATATATTGTAATTGCTGATGAATTTAACCTAATGAAAAATGCCTAACCTCATCAAGTAGGCTTGTTGGAGAATGTTTTGAGGATAACAATTTAGAGCAAAAATGGAATATCTTGCTGGATCTCTGGATTTTAATCAGATAGAGGATCTTTGGAACAATCCCAGTATCAGGTTCAATCCTTTATCTGAGATAGTGAATTTAAAATTTAGATAGTGAAAAGTTAATTTTATTATTCATTAAAACTTCATAATAATTGTATCTGAATCTGATAAAAAGTATGTTCTAATAACTAGAAATCAAATCATATCTAAACTAAACCTGCTGGTTTTTCTTGAGTTTATAAGTTGGAAATGTGTATATATATATTACTGGAAAAAAAGACTACAGTAGATCTTTATATGCAAGTTATATATATTCCTTTTATACTTTGCCTTTGATTAGTCTTCTGACATACCACCTATTTGGAAGCTGCTCACTGGTTGGTTTAAAATGCTAATATTTAATTTGCACATTTAGATTTATTATACCATATGACAAGTTCTTTCTTGAGAAACACTGTAGATTTTGTGACCATTAATTATAAAGTAATACTGAAGCAAAGGCTTGTGGGGGGATGCAGTATAGAATGAGGCTAACCCATATGTATGATTTGTTCTAATTAATTTTTTCATTTATTAAGAACAATTAGCTTATCACATAAAACTAGACTCATAAGTTAATTTTTCCAGCTTATTTAATTTTCTGTATGCAGTATCCATTCTTAGATTTTGTTTGGTGGTGGGAAGTTTTAAATCAATTTACTCTTGAACCATTTTGTTTATTTTTTGTGTTAATAATTAATTACTAGAGCATTTATATATTTTTGTAGTTTGCTAGGATAACTTATTTTCAAAATAATAAATTGTTTCCTTAAAATGAAACACAATCCCTCCCTCCCTCTCAACATTTGTTTCACCATTGAGCAAAATCATCTTTTACAAAGTAAAAATTTGTTTTTCAGATTTCATGTCTTGTCCTTTTTCAGACCTCTAATAAACTTTGTTTGCAACTTAGGAAAAAAATGTACCTTTAGATATACTTCCATTTTTGTCTGATTTCATATTACTATACAAATTAAAAATAAACATATGTTGAATTAAATTATTAAATGTGTAGACTATCAAAAAGTTAAAATTCTGTTATTTATGAAGATTTCACTTCTCTCTTTTAAATTAAGCAAAAAAAAATTAAAAAAATATTTTTATAGGATTACTTGATGTAGAATTGTAAAGGATTTGTATGGGGTAGTTTATTTTGTCTGCTTGTTAAAATTATTATGCATTAAATGTTTCAAAATTCTTTTCTGCCACATATATTCTTTCTTAAATGAAATTTTTTTCGGGGCGAAGTAAGACAAAGCTAATTTTTTATTTGACGTTTGTGTACATTGCTTTTTATTTAAGTTGAACAAGAATAGAACATTTTATTTAAGGATTTATAACCTTAATACATGTTTTATATTAAAAAAATAAAGTATTCTACTTAATATTTTATTATTAATCTATATAGGCCTTTGAATCGTTTGAGTTTAAATTCCTTTAAGTTCTTTTCATGTAACAAATTTGTATTCCAATATACTTGCATAGCAAATTTTTTTAATGTCTATTCAGTTTTTAATTTTAAATTTTTATTCATATTTTAATAATGTATGTGTGGGTAAAAATATGGAATTAGTGTAGTTATGTTGTTAATATGAAGAAAGAAGGGTAATTTCTTGGAATCCATTGACCTTTTCTAAGTACCGAATGTGAACTGTTCTTAACTTATGTCATTTAGTATGCCTTGGAAGAAAAAACTTTGATTTGTATTTGGCTCCAGCTGTTATTCAGTTTCAATTTCAATCTACTTGACAGAGTAAGAGGATTGAAAGTTTGTTCCTTTTTTTTTCTTTTTAAGAGTTGCTATTGTTTATCACTGTCTCTTTGGAGTCCTTTTGGCTGACATTTTTTATATATAATTTCTAAGTAGCTACTGTGAAAATATTAAAGAAAGAACCATTGATAATTTAATGCATTTACAATTATAGAAATATATTAAAGTGGTTTCTGTTAATGAATCTGTGAATTGTGTTTTTTAAAAGAATAGTTATATTCTACATAGAGGTTTGGAACCTCCTCTGTAAATTAAATGAAGCAATTGCCTTATTTCGAGCTTCTGCTTAAGTGACTCTTCAGAAAAACAAAATGAATCCCAATATTTATTCCAAAGGGTTTTACTTCCATTTTATTCAATTTGATGATAGTCTAATTTTTTTTTATCATTAATGAAACTCAAGAACTGTTGGATAACATTTTTATTATTATGTTTTAGCCTTTATTTATTGTGTATTATTGTTGAGTTTAAGAATGACTAGTTTTTCACTTGTATAGTTGTTTCACTGGTACATTGTAATTGTAATTTTTTAGATTTATATATTTTTTTCATAAACTAAATTGAATTAATTCAAATTCCATTAATTAATCAGTCTAAAATAATTTTATCTTTGTAATAATCCATTTTAAAAAATTAATTTAAATATATTAATTCTTCTTACATAAATTCTAAATTGGATGTTTAAAATTTTTTTTTTCTGTTGGAACATTTTTTGGATTTTAAGTTCTGTAAATATATATTTTTTTAAATAAACAAATATTGTATTTGTAAAAATTAAGCTCTTTTTATTTTTTTCTTTCTCATGTTTGATAATCTTTTTTAATTACTTTTTCCTTTTTAACAATTTTTTTTTCCCATTTTGTTAAGAACTTTTTTTTGCAGCCACTCCGTAATAAATCTGTAGTGTATGAATGCGTTTTTAATTCTAATTTCAATATGAATAAAGACTTCGACAAATTTTCGTCTACGTAAATAGATCAAACTTATATAATGCTATTAAATCCTAAATTTATTTCTACGTATAAAGTAATGTGCTGTATAAACTATGAATTTTATTTGCTCGTAAAAGCGAGAAAAAAATGTAATTGTTTCACCCAGATACAAACCTATTTGAAGTTGATATATTCCTTTTTTTGTGTGTGTGTTTTAAAATAATAAATTACAATAATATTTTTGTTGTAAATATTAATTAACGATGTTTGAAATCACTCTCAGCGGCGTTTTTATTTCATTATTCTGCCTTTAGAAAAATTCAGAATTTTTACAAGCTCTCTCTTCAACCATTACTGCTATGGAATATAAAGATAAATATGAAATTCTTTTAGAAAAAGTAACAAAAGAGATGATTCACCATGTTGTGTGTGCTAGTAATGAATAGAATTTTAAATGCTATGTTCAAGGTCTTTTAAAACATACAGCGACTCGTGATTCCGCTTTTCAATATTTTATTTTATTATATTACCGCAGAGGCTAAGAATTTATTCTCGTCTTAAATTAAGAATTTTATTTTAAAGGCTGCATATATTTGATGGGCAGTTAGGGTTGGTTTTAACTAGTATAAAATTAATACTAATAATTACTTAAATATTTATAATAAGAGATCGAAACCTTGTTAATAATTCGCTTCGCATGAAAAAGTAATAAATTTAATTTCCAAAATAGACTTTTTTAGATATAGTATTTGTGATGTTATAGGTAAAATAAATTTTTCAATCAATAGAATTGAAAATTAAACAATTAAAACTGTAAAAAGAGTGTCGTTAAAATTCTTTAAATAAACTTTTTTTTAAATTGTATCTCTTTCTTTTAGATCAAGTTGCTGTTTATGAGGGAGATATAGGCAAATGTGTAGTATTAAAAACAATTTTTTTCGTTCTATACATCGACAATTTTCCCCAGGTGGGGGAGTAAACTAAAGCACTGTATTCATTTTATTTATTATATGTGTCAACTGTTGTGGAATGGTTAAAATTTTTATAGCCTATTATATAAGTGGAATTCCTTTTTCAAATGCAAATTCCAATGAAATAAAACTGTGCAATTTTCTCCAATTTGCGTACTATTTCTTTTTTTTCCAACTTAGACTTTCTGTGTGACATTATAGCATATTCCGAATGCATAAAAATTCTGATACTCTTGACCGTAAATAATCTCAAATATTTTTTTCCAACTTTTGTATTTTTCATGTCAAAGGCAATTTAGTTTTCATCTTATACTCACCGACAGAACATTATCGCTTTCGGAAGTAGCATTTGAGAAAGTATGTTTTAAGCAGCTAAAAGTAAAATTGTTCCTTTTTTTTTTAAAGGTTGGGGTTCAATTGGGCTAAATTCATGTGAGTGTCATAGTCACATGATAAATGCAATCTCGTGTTTCCCGCCAATTCATGTATTTCGCTGTTGCCAGCTTTTGTTTTTCGCAGGAACTTTCTTTTAGATATACATATTTAATAACAATAACGTTCGTAAGTAAACAAAATGCACTTGATTTAAAAGTACATGTATAATATAAGAGCATTTTTTATGAATTTCGAAAACTGTTTGAAAAATCCTTATTCAGTTATCAAATTTTGTTTAAGTCTTACATGTAGAACAATAAGTACAAGTCCAATGTCAGTTTTAAATCCAATGAAGAACACGTGACTGTATTTATCATGTGACCGTCATTAATTTAGCCCATTGTAATCTAGTTTCAAATATTTCACATTTATAACCTTTTGTTTATGGTTATGCTAGATCAAAAATGGCTTATGCTAGGAGTCGGAGACTTTTGAGACAGAAGGGCCAATAAGTGAAACAAGACGACAACAAAAAATAGATCCTACTATCAAAGAGCCTAAAGAAAAAGAGAGCCTACTATTAAAGAGCCTAAATTATTTATATGTATACTGGGAGGCTCCGCTAGCGGTCGCGTTCATGACTCTTGTGCTTCAAGTCAAATTTTTTATATTTCAATACAAATTTATCCAAAGTAATATTTTACATTCTTCCAAAACTAAGAACTATGGAAGATGTATTTTTATTTCTGTGGTTCAATGTAAGTACAACCATTGTGTGTGAAAATTTCAAAATGTTGTGAATTTAAATTTCAAGCTTCATGAAAGAAATTCTATACCTATAATACCGTATTTCCCTCTAGAATTGTGTGTTTATACATTAATAATTAAAATCGATTTTGATTGTATTTGAAAATCATTTCAACAATCCTTTTATTAACCTTAAAGTTTGTCGTAAAATTCGGAATATGTCTATGTGCTCTCGAACTCATCTATTCAACTAAGTAAACATTGCTGGAAATCACTTTAAGGTATTTCTTCCCATTGCGGCATTTTTACCATTAAATTGGACTTTTACTGTTGTAGAAATAATTGCAATAGTTTCACTGATTCTCAGTAAACTTCAAGAAAAATAATTTATAATACAGAAATAACCTTTAATAGCTATTTCAAGCCAGTCAAATAATTAAATGTATGTGTAAATGCAAGTAATTTTTTCACTAAGTAGTAAAAGAACAAGTAATATAAAATTCTTTTTTAAGTCAATTCTTACTTAGATCAACAAAGAAAATTTTTTATCTTAACTACTTTTTATTAAATAGTTTCAATTAATATAAATATGTGTATACATAGGACAGAATCACAACATTAAGTGGTAATTAATTTCTATTAATTATCATTAAAGTATCGTATTGTTATCCAAAACAATTGTGTATATAAAATTTCAGTTCAACTGAATGCTTTAAAATGTGAGAAAAAACCTTTTCAAGTTTTGACACAATTCGCCAAAAATGATGTCAACGTGGCTGTATTTGTAATTCTTTAAATAATTAGTTTAAATTAATTTTTATTAATTATAATTAAATTATTGTATTGTCATCCAAAATAATCCTGTATGTAAAATTTCAGTTCAATTGAGCGCTTTAAAATGTATTTTATTAACGATTGAAAATTTCACAGTGATAAATAAATATAGAGAGTGTGAGTTAATAGTAGGAACTGAAAAAGAGAAAGGGAAACAATTTTGTAGAAGACAAATTAATTTTTGATACTTACGTATTAGCGTCACCACACCAAAAATGGCGCCACGTGAATCGCGCTGTGATAGCAAAGCAACAAAAATTCTAACGTTTTATATGAAAAAACTAATCAGTCACAGATTTTGGTGCGGCGACGCTAATATGCAAGTGCCTTAAATTTTTTAAAAAAAATTCATAGGAGACTGAAGACCTATATAGAAAATTTCACTGATTATTAACCTCCAAAGGGTTTTCAGCTATCAATAAATTGTGGTATCTGACTATTTTTTAAAACTTAACGTTTATGTGAAAAATATATTTCTTCATGTTGGTGCCACTGTTCTATAACATATAATACAAAACAAATGAACACAATTTAATTCAATACAATGTAATACTGTACAATTTCTCCCAATAACTTAGCTACTTAGTGGGTAAAACTTGGTTTAAAAACTTAGCATAAAACTTTTGCTGAATTCCAAAAATTTCTGGATTTAAAATTTTTTAACATTTTGTAATAATCGTATGCCTAATTTCATAAAAAAAAATTCTTGATGCTTAATTTTCGACTGATGTTTAATTTAATATAAATGATATAAAAGTGGAAAATAACCCCCCCCGTCTGTTTTTATTCTTATTCGCTAATCCATTCAATTTTCTTGTGTCAAAAAGAGAAAATAAAAAGGTAGAGTTCATTTATTATTATTATAAATATTTAAACTATCGGAAAAGAGTATATAGTTTAATATTTCATGTTTCATTACCTAATGTAAAAAAATTCAAAGCACATTGAAATTTATTAAAAATTAGAAAAAATTGAGTTATTTAGTTGAGTTTCTATAAAGTTTATTTTATTTTATCGTTTTAAGATAATATAATATTTCTCATACATTTTGACTTCATTTACTTTTTTTCTGTTAATGATAACGTGAATATAAATATAAACACTTTTAAATATGGGGAATTAAACTGATGCAGAACTTATGAGCATTTAAAATAACCTCAAACTATCACCAATTCTATGGGTTATTGCAACTGATTACCAAGATAAACATTTAAGCGCCCTTTTCCAATAATGAATCTTTAAAATTGAAATTTTGTTCGTTCTTTTTTTTCATTGTATCACTCTTTACTATTAAAAATCGTCACAGTGCTATTGTACAACCTAGAAAATCAGAATTTTAAATTTTGTGTATCTGAATATCCAAGAAAAAATATTATAAGTTTATATCAATTGTGCATTATATGTGTATCCTTCGATATGCTAATTTACATAAGAAGTTATTGTTTGTACAAGTTTTAGTACTGCAAGTTCCCGCGCTTATTTAATTTTTTTGAACCTACCTTGTTATCACATAGTGTGTTATAACTGTTCTATTAAGAAATCATTCGACTTTTTTTTTTTTGAAAGCAACGCGCTTTTTACTTATTCGCTTTCTTCCTGGTGTAATTCACAAAATAATCACAAAAACCATAAAAATGAGCGGGAGATTGAGTTATATAAATAAAAATTTCTGACGAAACATCTGAAAATAACTTTCTTTTTGTTCTGCCGAGTTTCTTGCCCTGTATTTTATTCGCCGGTCTTTTTTCCTTTTATACCACTACCGTCCGGATGAGTGTGATTTTCAACATTTGATAACGTATCAGTGGTGAATTTTACGATACGGTATGCTGTATGTTGGGGCTGTGTATGGTATCGCTTGCATTATTGACTCACAAATCTTAAATAAAATACTAAAAAAGTAATAGATAAAACTATTACCGTAAAATCCGGAGTATAACGCGCACTCAACACACACACAAAAAGTATTAAGATAGAAACTGACGGGTGCGCGTTATATACGCCGGTTATAAAAATAATAGCTTCAAAAATAAAGAGAGATGACCATAAGGAAAAAATTAGACTTCTACAGAGATCGGAATATTGCTTGTTTAAAAGTAATAACATGCCTAATGAACTTAGGTGTGTGTGGTTGAAGTTCTAGAGAGAGTAGTATTTTTTTAAAAAAGACTGAGATAATACCTGGAATAAATGACTTCAAGGCATTAAAGCATTGCACTCGTACATTTCATGCCTTTTCTTCTGGTAATAGTTTAGTGGCCGCGGTAGCCGAGTGGTATAGGTATCGGACCGTGGCTTGCCTTGTCACGAGTTCGAGCCCAGTACCATTTAAGACCCGCCGTGTAGGGCAGCGATGCACGTTAAATCTGTCGAGAGCTGAAACGTCCCGTTGGTGTGGTGTGGTAGTTAGGAGAGGGGGTTTCAGCTCAGGTGTCGTCCACGTCACTTGACCATGGTTCAAAATTACGTGGTCCGTCGCCAAAAAGCCCTCGTGTAGCTAAACAGTGCGACGTTAATAATCAATCAATCTGGTATTAGTTTAAATCAGTGATACTCAATCTGCGGCCCGCCGGCCTTTTCTGAGTGGCCCAGTCATGGACCCCATTGCACTAAAAATTTCATTTATTACAGAATGATGTACTAAAAGTTTAGTGTGAAATTCTATCAATTAAACAATCAATTCTTTTAAATTTTGCTTTTAATGTGCTTGTTTTGATAGTAGAATGTAAACAATAAGCTTGGTCACATACATGTTTGAAAGGAAATTGAAACTACCCCATAACACATGAAGGAGATTAGAATTCGAAACCTTCTGATCCGTAAGCACATAACAAAACTACTATACTAAAATGATCTAGTATATGGAAGTTATTACTGGCTTATATCGATACCACCGCCACACATACCTATCATTTGCACGTGGTCCGGCAAGAGAAAAGGTTGAGTAGCCCCTGGTTTAAATGTTAAACAAGAAAAAAAAAAAACCCTACTCTGGCTCAATATAAAGGAATGCAACATTTATTATATGAGTAATATTAATGAATTAATGAGCAATTTTTTTTGTAAGATTGTCATTAAATGTAATTTTAATTTAATAATACAGTCACAGACCTCTTATTTTGCGAACTTTGGTTGAACCAAGAACATATTACGATTTTCTTCGTAAAATAACCTCCAAATAGCGAAGCGCATTTTCTATTTTAAAGAACTTTTTTTTTGGGCGTCCCAAAAATTTTTACAGTGTGTAAAGAAAAATTACGCAATCACAGTTTGGTGTATTGCAAAGTTTACTGAGTTATGATATCAGAGGAAATATTTTTTCAAACTCTAACAAAATTAATAGACTTAACTAGTAATTAAAATTAAGGACGCATTTTTTCTAATATATGCTTAAAATTACTGGTTTAAGGTTGTCTTCGGCAAAAGTACGAGAGCTCTAACTAAACGTGAAGTACATTTTCAGACAAAAATGACCCAATTTCCATGGAAATTTGCAGTATTATAACTCGTACCTCTGTGAACAATTAGTAATATAGTGTTTTTAAAAATTTCAAAATATTCCGTGAATACTTTCTTTTTTGTTTTAATACGTGAAGGCAAAGGTATAGGATAAAAAATGCGAAACACATTTTATACCAGAAAAAATGAATAAACTCGGTTAAAAATGGGAAGTACGATAAAAAAAAAATGCTGCTCTCTAAAGGGTAGTGAAGCCAGAATATCATATAGTTTTTCATTTCTTTTATGTCTGAAAAAATGTTCCAAATTCGGGTCCTATTCTTTAACATTAACCGAAAACAGCCTTAAATATATGCTTAAAATAACTTGTAGTCTTAAAATTAGAAAATGTCACTAAAATTTATTAATTTTTTTAAAGAAAATATGTTATGGAGTATTTTTTACGTATCGGTATGGAGTATTTTTTAAAATGTATTTGTCAAACATTTTCTCGATTAACACACTATAACGTCCGGTATTTCTATTACCCTTAAGGTGACCGACTGCGTTCGGAACCGTGATTTTGAAAAAGCGTATAAATGAATACTTTTTTTGTGTCAGCTGAATTAGAGTACACATTTAAAAAATTTTTTACGAATATTATTTCAAGAAAGAAATTATTTTAATGTAATATTTTGGCAAAAAATGAAGAAAAAATGACATATTTTCAAAACATTCTCCTTATGAAAAAAGATTTTTAATAGTAATATTTTGTCTATATATAACTAGGACTTGTGTACCTGGGTCGAACTAAAATTTTTAAAAAATCAACATTACAAAGTTACGATCAATTGAAATAATACGGGTGTTTTGTTAAAGTTTCTCTTCTTGACACAATAAAATATGAATAAATTCACTTCTAAATTATATATTTCAGGAACTGTAGCTCAATCCCGGTATTGATTTTCTAGCTAATGGCGTGTAAAACCTTAGCATTTAGAGGCGGGAGGGGAGAGCTTGTGTTAATATAAACAGATAAAACTATTTCGTATTAAAGTATCGGAAAAATGAAATATACTTAAAAAAGGGGGAATTTCAATCAAACAAATTAATATGCTTTCAATATGATAGTTTAAAGCTGAGATTTTGTAACTTTCGATCGTCATCCCCCCTTATGCATCAGCGTGACATCGTGGATCCCAAGATTTTGAACATCCCTCCCCAACCTAATATTCTGGATCAAAATACAAGTTCCAGTAGAGTTTTTTCATTGGGGACTGCTTAGTGTCCTAGTTTAGTATGGCACACCTTTCAATTTTTTCATGAGGCCTGTAAAAGAGGGGAATCTCAACGTTACGTGAAAATTTCGCGGACCCATAGAAAGGCGCTGCGGAGTCCCTGGGGTCCACGGATCACAGTTAAAGAACCACTGGTTTAAAGTATTATAATATTGATAAAGCGTGAGAGAGAATTTTATCATATCTGTGAGAACTACTAGCTGCTGGCCTAGCTCCTGCGAAAGTTGTCTTCTATAGACTCCCAAGCTGCAATTTTAGCTTTAAGCAGCAATACACCAACTGACTGCTCTTAACTCAATTCAGAGCCGAACTAAAATTGCGGAGCTAATCTCATACGGCTGGATTGTAGCCTTACAGTGGATCTCCAAGTCATGTTGGGATTCCTTGCATTGAGAGAGCCGACCAAAAAGCCAAGCAAGGAGTGTAGTCATCCTTACCGGAAGTCCCCTTGACTCTCAGAAGAGCAAAGAGCATTATTTCCACATTCATTGACAAGTATACTATCGTGATCCAAAAGATCAAGAGCCTTGGAAAGCCATGAGAAACTCTGGCCACTGTGGGTCAAATCCCGAGGCACCTGGAGAGAGCCGAGGCTGTTGCCTGCTTTCGCTTCCCGCCGGACATGACCTTTTGGGAGTATACCACCACTGGCTTGGCCTGGCTGCTAAGCAAGGCCTTCCCACTCTGCGGCCATGCTAGAATGGATGGCGACCCCCTGCTCCATTGCATTCATTAATACCACGATATCGTCATTTGGTACTGGGAGGCTTGGCGTCAAATCGTCAAGAAGCCAAGCACGGGTTTTGGATAAATAAAATAAATAATATCTATAAACGTGTAGTTGATTAAATTCGATTCTTCGGATAAAGTCAGTCCTAAATTCTATAGTTATGTTGATCTCGGAAAATGAGCCTTTTGGACAGAACAAAATAAAATAAAAGTATAAAATATATTTAAAAAGTTAAGATTTTTTTTTTACAATGAGAGATGTTACCCCTCTTACTTATTATGAGATTAATTTTTTTGAGTAAATGATACATTCATAGGGTTGTTGACAATACATCTTCTAATTTTAAACTAAGGGCTGTTGGCGTGAATGATACCTTAGCTCTGGGGTCGGTAAACTTTCCTGAGAGAAGAGCCAAATTGTAACTGAAATAAAAAAACTAAGACAGGGGTGGGCAATTTTTTTGGCTTGAGGGCGGAGTTTACGGGAGTCACTCACCTTTTTAAAATGACAGCATTTCATTGGTTAACATTGCGTTTCATAAAAGGTATACATTGTACCATAAGAATCAACAAATATAATTTAAATGGAATGTAGTGGAAGTTTTATTTAACTTATATTGTGCTAATTTCGTTTCTATAGCTTCAAGCACATTTAATTTTAGAATCAGTTTAATGAGACTAATGTATCCTATATCGCTTTTCTATAATTTTCTTTTAAAATCAAGAGTGAGATTGCTCGTTTAAATTCTCATCTGAACTTGAAAGTTAATGTTAGCCAAGTTGCAATCTGTATTTATTCTTGTTGATCTTCGCTCATAAATATATGTTGTTCCAAGTATGAAAAACATTTTCTGTCTATTAGGGTTTTTGATTGTCTTGGCTAGCCGTATAGGACCTGTGGGCCGCTGTTTGCCTACCTCTAGCCTAAGTAATGGTTGGCGTAGGCAGGGACGACGGACATGACATAATTTCTGTCTTTCCACTGTTGCCAGTTCGAAATTCCCAGCTTGCCGACTATTGTCTTAGCTCACTCTTTGATAGTACGTATCAAATTACGCTTCAGGATTTATAAGACCCAATTGAGTTCGAGTGCATACGAGTTGCCACAAAAAATTACATCATAGCATCATGAACTATAAACTTCCCACAGTTTTTTGATATATTCGCCACCAATATGGAGACATTTGTCGTTTTGAAGATACTCTGGTAAAACACCGTATCCCGCTTTGCAAAGAATGGTCGCACAGCTGCTTCACCACAGCACTGATTTGTATGCATTTTTTTTCACTGATGAACTTAGATGCTTCATCTTTAAGGTGGCTCTGGTTTTTGGGATAATGTGTAGTGTCCTTGCCTCAGAACCTGTAAAGATTCTGAACAGGAACTCATTTCTTTCGGTACTCTTTCTATCTTCCTCTCACTTTTCGGTAACTCAAAAATCATGGATCATGTTATGGACCTTATCACGAGCAATGCGCCTTGTGGGCGTCACTTTGACACCGTTATGTGCCTGTCTAACATCATGTCCTGTACTCTAGCAATGTTTTCATTTGGGGATGTGAAAGAATGCTCATTTCGACCTTCATGCTCGACATTCTGCTTTTCTTCATTGAACATGAAACACCACTGACCAACCCTTTTGACTAAACAGGACTGCTTTACAATGCGTCCATGAATGACGAACACACTTCTCTCACTTCTATTCATACCGGATAACAAACAGCACTCGCTTCCATTGGTGACCACGTTGTCTGCACAAGTCTGCCTGCCATTGTGTTTTGTACTCAATCTCGGGCATGCCAATTCGCTACTACTCACTCTTCTTTGGCAGCCTGCGCATGCGTCATTCCTCCTACGCTTACGTTACTTCCGTCGTTTAATCATCGGATAATTACTTTGTGGTGATTGTTGGCTGCACCTGGTTTACTATCGTATTCTTCAACAACAGGACGAAACTTACTTTCGGAATGTTCCTCGTACTTAATTTTATGTTTATTAATAATATTTATTTTTAAAATAAGTAAGTTTTTAAGTACAAAACTCCCTACCCTATGCATGACCCTTTCAGAGTCGAGGTCAATAAATGTATGTAAAAATTACATTATTAATATTAATCATCTTACAAGTGTAAAATTTTTATTTATTACTGGCATTATTTCTAAGCCTTAAAAGGTGGAATACAAGATTTGAGGGAGGGAACGGTATTTTTTGTATAAAGGTATAGTTTTGCGGGAACCGATTGGAAGTGAGTTACTTTTATGTTATAGTAATTTACTTAGGGAAAAAATAAAAATTTCTACTTATAAATTCTGAAAAATGTTTTAATAATTTAAATATTGGTTAATACGTAATTAAGAGGAAAACAGCCATAATGGAGAGGTAGTTAAAATCGAAAGGTAGGGTGCGCCACCCGTAAAATCTTTCAGGTTTGAACACTATAGCATTAAACGTTGCATTTTATGGATCAAATTGAAACAAAACTAAAATTTCGAAATAGAATCTACTCCAGATAATTGTAGTCGCGCTAAATTTACGACATATCTGCAGCATCGATTGTGAAAAACGAAAGTTCGCGTTTATGCTCGATGAGTAAACGAGTTTACTCAAGTTATGTTGATAATTTCAAACAAAAGAATGGGGAAGAGAGAAAAATCAAATCTTAAAAAAGAAACTTGAAAAGTTCCATTTCGTGTTGTTCACGGCAGGTGGTTGAAGCACGCTTTTGATCCCGGATACATTTGTAAACAATTCTGTTGTTGACCAAGTTCGTGATATGGTTGGATAGGGTTAGGGAAAATGTGAACCGATGCCCGGGCCTTATTTAAAAGAATGAAGTCGTCTTCATCTGAGGCTTTAAAAAGTACTAACGAATCGAGGTTATACGTCACGTTAAAATATTTTTCTTTGCTATGGAAAAACATGATTGTAATTTTTATGAGAGAGCTTCTGTTCTTAATTGACTTATGAAGTAATGATATTCTTGTCCAATTTTTTTTTCGTGCTGTATGTTGTTTTTAGATGTTTTGTAATTAAAACATAATGATGTCATCTTTTATGTGTGATGAAAATTTTAATAATTGTTGCTGAGAGTTAAAATGGATTTTGTCATGCATAATTTCGGCATATTGATTGATTATCTTACTGTAGAACTAAAATGTGTTAATATTTAAGAAAAAGTATATAGACGATTTTATGTGTTGAAGCTTAGACTGAGAATTTTCAAAAAAATTTTGGTATAAAAGCTCTTTAAATTTTGAATTTTTGATTATTGATTTTATTAAGATAGTAGATAACATTTTCGTTTGTTTTGCTATTTGTCCGTTTCAATTTGTATTCATATTACATTATTTTTGTAATGTATTTTATTCTGTTTTTGATGTATATTAATTAGACTAGCCGTTCTTCGCGCGGGTGATTTGAAAAGTAAACAATACAGATTGAAGGTTGAAGAAGTTTGTTATGAGTTGATTTTACGTGAATTGCAAATTAAACAACAACAACAACAAAAAGCTTTTAGCATATCTCAGAGTGAACAAAAGATCATATTTGTTAAATTTTAAGCTTGTAGGTCTAATAACTGATAAAAAGATTTTTTATTTATAACGCCCCCGTAACTCTTTTGTGTGTCAATTTTGAAAACACCTTCCTAAGCTGATCTCTGCTCTGCAAAAGTAACACATTGTTACAAATTTTGTGTAAAGAATGCTTAAAATAGTGTTAATAATTTATATCTGAATGTGTAATACGTTAATATTATATACTTTCTGTTGTATTTAATTGTAATATTCGCAAGCAACGCCGTTCCTTACATTATACTGGTGATTCAATGGAAACATGGCGAAATGTTGGCGATAGAGGCAAGTTGGCATCATTTTTGGCGACCATGGTGGCAACTTGGCGATTGAATGAACGGTGCATAAGTTGATATGCTGTAGCACCTCTTGGTGATGAGCTGAAACAAAGGGGATAACACTAAAACCTTCTTCACAAAAAAAATACATATACCTGCCAATTTTCATAGTGATCAGTTGAACGGTGTTGGAGTGAAGCGAGGTCATGTGTATATATATAAACTGACTTGCAGTTATTTTTTTCGCAAGAGGAAAAGTCTCGAATAAAAAAAAAAGAAGTTATGTTATTGAATGCGCTAAATTTTGTTCAAATTGTAGTTATATATATATATATATATATATATATATATATATATATATATATATATATATATATATATATATATATATATTGCATTATGTAAAAATAGTAAGATTTTTATTTTAAAGTTTCATTTTATATCTGTAAAAGCCACATGGTCATCGTCATGAATCACGGCCAGGGTTATTTCGGTAGAGTCATGCGTTCTATAATCCTGGTGCCACTAAAAACCCAACGTGGGGAGAGATTCACTCAAAGTCCTCAAGTTGGCGTGACTTGAAAGTTTGGAGTGGACGATGCCAGCTCAGGTGTCGTACACGTCATTTGATTGCGATTCAAAATGATGGGGTTCGTTGCCAATAGTCCTTGTGTTGCTTCTGTGGGCAATGTTAATAAACGACCAATCAATTCATTCTATGCGCCATTTTAAATTGATCAATCTAATACCATTTTCTAAGCTTTCCCTAGGAATGCATAAAGTGTTTCAAATATAATAGTTGCTTATTACTACGTCCATTCTAGAAAAGTTTTATGGACCGGTTTGCTGTGTTCACTGTTTGCGGTCTGAACTTGGTCATGTGTGTAATTTTGTTTATAATCTGCGATAATTAACAAAGTGGTTTAAACACTTTTTTTAAGGTATCCGACTACCCTAAAATCATGATTTTTTAAAAAAATTGACAATTTTTTTTATGATTTTATTTTATAGGCCATCTTATTAGCTTTATAAAAATACCAAATTTTTTATTTTCTGTTCACTAGAACAAAAACTACAAGTGGTTTAGTAAAGGCAGATGCTATAATTTTACATAAGATGTCAAACTTTAAAATGCGTTTTACTCGAAATGTTGTTTTTTTGGAAAAGCTCAAACAGGGACAGCGATTACTCAAAAAGTTTTAAAATAATTTGCTGAAATTTCTTGTGTATGTTCTGTATAATAGTAGAAGTGTTATGACCTTCAGATTTATCAATCACTGTTTTATTTCAAAATTTACAGTCCTTTATGTGAATATAATCACTGTTTTGTGTTTCAAAATTTACAGTCCTTTATGTGAATATAATCACTGTTTTGTTTCAAAATTTACAGTCCTTTATGTGAATATAATCACTGTTTTGTGTTTCAAAATTTACAGTCCTTTATGTGAATATAATCACTGTTTTGTTTCAAAATTTACAGTCCTTTATGTGAATATAATCACTGTTTTTTTTAAGCAATTTCATATCACTAAGATAAAAGGCTCTAGTTTTTGTAAAAATTAAAATATCTCTTACCCTGAAGGTAATTTCAAACAGGAACAACAAAGTAACACATCAAAATTGAAAAATTGAGAATTCGTTCATAAAATCTTTGCACAGAGTGGGCCCCGTTTATGTAATTTTTTGTACATTTTCACCAGTTTTATCCCATTTTAATTGTAATAATAAAAAAAAAATTTGTTTTCAATTTTAGGAGTTTTTCTTTAAAATATACTAAATAAATCTAAAAATCACAAAAAAATCCCCATATTTCTATTTATTCAAGGAAAAAAAAATTGTCGCAAGTGGACGGATCAACATAAAAATAGTGATCTTAAATCAACATACGATTTTTTCAAAGTGGAAATACACGAATAAAACTTTTTTTTCCCCATCCTAGTTTCGTTCATGGTAAATGTACTCATGTTCTTTTCTTTTTTTTAAAAAATCAATTTTAATTTCCTGCCTTCTTTCAAACCTAAAATTAACGCTAGTATATTTGATTTCATTGGGAGAGAAATGGAAAAACTGTGTTCTTATCTTTTGTCACTAATTATCGAAAACGCTTTTTTTAAAGATTTTTTATATAGCTACAAAAATGTTTTGAACTATCCTTTAAAAACAAAAGAAATTATTTTTCTTTTTCAACTATTCCCCGATGCATTTAATTCAAATTAAATGCAACGATGTAAATTGAAGAGATAGAGTAAACATGTTTGCGAATCCAAGATGGGAGTTACCTTCAGTGTTAAGGAATCACGCAAAATATCTGTGTATTTATATTAGATAATATTTACTTTGTCTGTGTTTATATTCAATAATTTTAATAATATAATCTACTTTGTATTCTACAGTAATACCCCGAACTCTTGCGCGATTGGTGGGATTGAGTGATTACCCGCGGAAGTTGAAATCGCTTAAGTCGGTGTGTGATTTCTTATATATAAATACGAAAAAATTATTTTTATTTGGGGCAGGAGACTGAAGAAAAAAAAATAATTTAGAAAAAAAAAATGTTTAATAAAATCGTAGACAATACAAGTATAAAATCTCAAACCAAAGTTATAGAAGGTTATGTAGAACGTTTCAAAAAATTTAACAAAGTAGTCTGCCGTCTCAAAAACATGTTTTTTTCCCCTCAAAATTTTCTCGTAGTAGGCTAATAATTTTTGTTTTGTTGAAAAAATACGCTCAGCGTTGAAAAGCCCGTCATTCGATCGTCTTATTGAACTGGGTCTAAAGAATCAAGTTCTTCAATGTCTTGCTCTTTCTTGTTCATGTAATTCTATGATCTTATCAATTGTCAGCTCCTGATTGTGGGAGTCCAGAAGTTCTTCAACGTCATCATTATCCACCTCTAAATTAATTTACCTGGCAAGATTGACAACTTCTTCAATCATATTACCAATTTCACCAATTGTTCCAATTTTTTCCCCCTCAAACAAAAGACTAATCGACGAGATTTGAAAACCAGGTAACTCCAGGTTCGCGTAAGTCGAGGTATTACTGTATTTTACAACACTTTTCCCCTTAACTAGAAATCTATTTCCAAGTTATCATTGCGACATCTTTCTGGCGAGACGTAGTTTTCGTTTTTACAACCAAAGCTGACTAACTGCAGTCTAAACAGAGATCTAGCCATCTGCGTAGATTGCCGTGACTAGAAAAAACCGTTGCGGTGATAATTATGCGTAAGAAATGTCAAAAGATGTGTCATTAATTGCGACACGTAAAGAATATCTGCTCGTAACCACACACGTTAATGCGTATGAGTCCATGACACAATTATAAAACAAATCGAAGTGTGGTTTTTCTATTTTCTATCCGTGTGGTAAAAAGTGTTAACCTGGCGTAATTAACCTTAAGGTTGTGACGCATCTTGTGAATTGTAAATGAAGTCTGTTTATTACTCAGTGTTCGGTTTTGACCTCTTTTGTGTCGGACTAGGAGTAAGAAATTATACTCTTGTTAAAGTTGTTAAATACAATCGATATATAAAATTACGATATTCAGTTATAAATATGCAGATATCTATGTTCAGTTAACACTTTTACTTTGTTTCTGGTAAAGAACTGATAGGGGGATGTATTTATAGCAGTTGTATTTGCGTTTGTAAAGAAAAGAAAACCGTGGATTTTTTCTGATTGTCTTCCATGGAACATTTAACGCTGTTGAATATGACAGTGAGAAATGTACAATCGTCGAAAGTTATGCGGAAATTAGCACATTAAAGCTGATGGTCCATCTACCGCTGCAATTGAGATAGCAAACAGTAAAAAGATTAAAACTTCCCATATATATTCAGGATGCTTCTGCTGTGTCTATTGGAAATATGACTGGAAATCGAAATATTGATTTGGAACTTCACATTGCAATCATTTCTGTTTTATGCTGCTCATTGCGTCCCCGGTAGCCTACTGGTTATGGTCACAAACTCGTGAACAGAGTGTCGCGGGTTCGAGTCATGGTGCGTGACCGCGGTAGCCTAGTGGTCAAGGTATCGGATGGTGGCTGGCTTGTCACGAGTTCGAGCCCAGTACCACTAAAGACCCGCCGTGTATGGGAGCAATGCACGTTAAATCTGTCGTGAGCTCAAACTTCCTCCCGTTGGTGTGGTGTGGTGTGGCAGTTAGGAGAGAGGAGTGAGAGCCGAGTCCTCGTCATTTGACCGTGGTTCAAGATTACTTGGTCCGGCGCCAAAAGCCCTCGTGTAGCTGAATAGTGCGACGTTAATATTCACTCACTCACTCGAGTCCTGGTGCCACAGAAGACCTGCCGTGTAGAGGGGGCCGATGCGTGTTAAATTTGTGGAGGCACAGTGTCCTCGTAGAACAATGGGGTGCTGTCCTCGTCACTTAATCGAGGTTCAAAATTGCAAGGTCCATCGGCTATAGCCCTCGTATTGCTTTATAGGGTAACGTTAATATAATTCTCACTTACTTATGCTACTATTACGTGAAAATAACAACTTGATTGTCCGGGAATATTGTATATTTAAGAAGCATAACATTCGCAATTGCAAGACCAATAACTCATCATTACAAGGGTATGAAAATCCATCTTGATAAAACAGTCTTGTATACAGTGCCCGGAAATTCAACCGTGCACACCAAATCATATGTTCGAGTGCCCAGCTTTCACCTCTAGACCTCTAAGGCTTGGTTTTACTGACTTTCTGAGGGAGATCCCCTCTATAGCCAGGTCGCTCCGGAATTGGCATCCACAGGAATCTAGAAATGTTTTTTTTTGTCAAATCCATTATGGACACGAAAACAACAACTCTAATTTTTCAGTGCGACGCAAAAAGTAATTTCGTCAAAAAAAAAAGGGGGGGGGGAAGTTAAACTGAATGAAATTAATATATATATTTTTTTCAATTGAATTGTAAAAGGATTAACTTTGGCTATTGAACTTTTTTTCCGTTCTAAATGTGCCGTAACCATTTTTCTAAAGCTTCCCCAAAAGCTTGAATTTAAATGGTTGCGATCTGATTTTTAACATTTTATACTGACTGCTGCAGAAGTGTGAATGGAGGGAATTGAAGTTTCCCCCCTTCTACTGCATGTGATGTTTCAGTGGTTCTACGCACCACACCCTGTGTAGCACACCCCCACACTACATCGCTTCTGTGTAAGTATTTGTATTCTTACTTAACTTAGAAATTTGTATCATGTCTTGACAAAATCCAGTTCTCAATGATAGGTTCAAGATCTATAGAAAATTTATCTGGTATGGGATTCGACACAGACCTATAAACATAAAGATACAATCCTCAACAGATAGGGAAATAATTTCTTTATAAAAAAACATTATCTACTATTAAACTCAGTAAGAAAAAGGTTACAAACTCCCAAAATCAGAAATGTGCTTGAAGAGGAATAGAGGAAGGTGTAACACACATACAAGGCAAGGTAGCAGTTTGCTTTCAATTTTTAAATGCATTTTTCTCTGGACGTCGTTTTCAACCAAGTCATTGCACTGCAAACATGATTATTAGAAAAGTAATAAATGCTATGTTATGAAATTGGATATGACGGTTTTTATATGCATATTTTCATGCATGGGTTATTTTAAATTTTTTATAAAATTTACATATATTAGAAGTCCTCAAACGATAGCAATCCGCCTTTACTAAAATTCATAAAAGAAAAGAATATGTATAATCAGTAGCGCACACACAAAGGGGTGTAGCCCATAGCCTTCGATTTTTTTTCGATTAATTGTAATCCTATGTATATAATACTTAAAATTTAATTATTTACTATTAATAATTAATTTTATTAATTAATGCTAATTATTTATTCAGTAATTAGTTTGTTCCCGAAAATCGACTAAGTCAAAATAATATGTTAGGCGGCGTCTTTGGAGCCATGATACGAAAATTGTGGACTTCCGACTCTGGCCTTCCCCGAAAAATTCCCCTGTGGGCTACTGTGTATGATGTATAGTACTAAAATATGTGCTTATTTCAGTAACAATTTATGTTTGTGAGTATCTGGATCTATTTATGTTTGCTGAATTCTCGTGTTGATGTTTTAAATATTGTTTCATGAGAATAGTTTTTTTCCCTCCCGCATTTATAAGTTATTCGTTAAAATTTTTCCACACAAAGGTTTCTCCTTTTCCTCTTAGAAATCATTAGCATACCCTTATTTCTTAAATGCGTGAATTTTTATTTTTAATAAATAAAATTTGAAATCAGCCTGGAAATGAATATAGTTAATGGGGAAAATATAAATTTTTTTGCTTATTGATATGTGTGCTACCAAAGCTACATTTTCTTGCATAAATTTATCAATACATGCAAAAATAGAAATATTATTCGTTACTCTTTTTATATAAATAATCGTTATTCGTAACACCCACCAGAATGAATTGTGCTCTGCGCGCCAACAAAGAAAATTTTTCTCAGATAAAGAAATAAACGTCAGATTCCAGCTGCTTTCGGGAACGACAAAATAGTTTTGATTAGATTGAAATTAAAAATATATATATATATATATATATGCTAAGGTTGCTTGCTACATAAAGAGACACGAAGTTTTAAATATTCGATGTAGATCTACATCGTCATGCATTTAAGGTTTAAAAGGTACACATATCTAAATTCGCAAACCATTGGTGTACTAATTCTTACTCTTTATGAGTTTTTGAACAATTTGATACACGACAATGAAATTGATTTGCTTTATTACGCCGCAGATGTTAACTCACAGTGTGTTAAAAAGTGAGATGCATCTGCCTTGTTTCTCTTTTTCTCCATTTTTTATAAGTTGTTTCTACTAAGGCATGGCGGTTTTTTTAATTGAATTGAAAGATGAGCATGAATATGAAAGGAAATGCGATTAAATCACGCGATTGGTTACGAATAGAATTTTAAATGCCATCTTCAGGGTCTTTCCCAAACCGTCGCCTCATCGATTCAGTGTTCGTGTTTTGGTTTATTGATTGCCTCCTAGACCACCACACACACACACTGGTCTCCAACCCCGGTCCGTGGATCAAATACTACTGGTCCGCTCAAGAAACATTAAATTAGTATTTCCATTTTATTTACTACGGTGTATTTTTTGTGTGTTTGGGCTACTTTTTATGAAAATCACTTTATATTCCTTGTTAGATCACTTTGTATTCATTTTTTGGTGTAGCCATATTTTATTCTGGTCACGATTAAATACAATTATATTAAAATTGTTAAATCAAAAGTCTATGTCAAAATTTCTTGGGGGGCCCTTTTTTGAAACTCCTTAATAGTTAAATATTTTAATTATACATGTTGGGACCCCTGAAGCTTGGGGCTCCGTTTCATTGATACAGCGGTAGCTACGCCCCTAGTCTTTCCCCTCAGCGGGCCGCGGTAGGAGAGGGGGATGCCAGCTCAGGTGTCGTCCACGTCACTTGACCATGGTTCAAAGTTACGTGGTCCGTCGCCAAAAGTCCTCGTGTAGCTGAACAGTGTGACGTTAATATTCACTCACTCACTCACTCAGCGAGCCGCGGTAAAATTATCCAACATTGACCGGTCCGCGGCGATAAAAAGGTTGGGGAAAGATCTGAACGAGTCTTGATTTGTTACTTGAAGTTTAGACTAGAAATCTTTTATTACAATATGTTGTGAACTTTTGTTAGAAATTTTTATTTTTATTTTAATTTGTTTCTGGTTGATTTATAATTTGTTAGTGGTAGGGAAAAAAAAAAGGATTTAGGTTTGTGTAAAGGATATTGAATGGAGAGTAATCAATTCCGGTATTTCCCAGTATATTCGTTGCTGTATGTTGTTAAGCGATTAAAATATTCGCTTTAGAATTTAAAAAAGAAAAATTCTTTTCGTCTGATTCTACTCAATGTAATTGTAGTTGTTGCTTTTCATTTCAACTGTCTACAATATTTTCATATGGTGTAATGTGGAATGTTTTGAGAATAAAATAACTGCTCTGGTGTCTTTCGTCACCCAAATTTGATTCAAAATTCGAAATTTCGAACTCTGGCATTAATCATCCGTTGCCGCAATTCTAGTATCATGCAATGTAAACAAATATCTTAAATATTTGTCACCAGAAAAATTGAATGAAATAAAATTTACAATTTAGGTTTTGTAATAAACTACCACAAGTTGACCACTTAATATAAAGGTCAACTGATAACCTTAGATAGGATCAAACTGATACACGTACAAAGATTGCCACCATGTGGAATGGTGCCTATTATAATGAGTCATATATATACATTTTACTTTTCCTATTCTTCTTTCGAAAATATACCAAAAGAAAACTGAAGTTTTTTCGCTTTTTAAATAGCTTTTCCTCTTTTAAAAAGGGGGAAATCCGTTTTCCCTTCTTGTTTTAGAGGTAATCGGAAAAACTTTCTGGTTACACTTCTTAGATTAGATATCTTATCACCGCAAGTGACTGCTGTTGTATAGGAATTCTATTTAAATTCCACATTCTGATTCAGCTTATTTATCTACTATTCTGACCACTCATTATGAGGTCTGACCTTATTCTGAAAAATGTGTATAGTTCTAGAGTTCTTAGAAAGCGAGGCTCATACAAATTAAGAGCTGACTTCATGAGACGTTCTTTGCAAGGTAAAATACAAAAGCTAGACTCAGTTTCAAAATACAGTCGGACCTCTATTTAACGAAGTCGCTAAATCCCGAAAAAATGTTCGTTATATGGAAAATTCGTTATATAGAGGTTCATCTTTCAATATACTTTATAAACCACATAAAACAAAGTTTAAATTCATGAACACTGTATAAGAAAAAAAAATATGTCGAAGAATATATTGCATTTTTAGCATCAAGAAAATAAGTTCTTAAAATTCATTAATTTTAAGAACATTTTCTAATTTAAAACATACTAGAATACTTATAACTAGAAATTCTAAACATGCATTATTTTATAACTAGAAATTCTAAGCATGCATTATTTTATAACTAGAAATTCTAAGCATGCATTATTTTATAACTAGAAATTCTAAGCATGCATTATTTTATAACTAGAAATTCTTAAAATACATTATTTTATAACTAGAAATTCTTAAATACATTATTTTATAACTAGAAATTCTTAACATACATTATTTTATAACTAGAAATTCTAAACATACATTTATCACATGCTTCCTTAAATTTAATTACTCATAAAATCTGTTAATTTTGTTTAAAAAAATGCTTTGTTTCATAATACGCCTCGCATCTTTGCAATCTACCAAAAATCTCTTTAGGCGTATTTTTCCGTGTTTTTTCTTGAAATTTTTATTGCCATCCATTTCTACCTAGAAATTTGTCGTATCCCATTGCCTTCGTAAATTGAAGAGCTTTCTCTATTACGAAAAGTCCAGAGATAGGAACATTTTTATCTCGCATTGTGTATATCCACTTCAAAACTGCCTCGTTGACATTTTCATAGACACATGTTCTTAAGCGTTTTGATAAAGAATTCGATGAATCATAATTTTGTAGCTTATCTCAATTTTTGATAGTAGTTGATAAGCTGTTTGGAGGAATACCGAATTTTAAAGCAATATCCTTTTTCTTGATACCTTTATCCACTTCCTGAAGATTATTTTTTCTTTGATGCTCAAGCACTATGTTTTGACAATTTCGAGCTACAAGAAACGAAGTTACCAGTACGACAAATCAACACTACAAACGAACGGGGGACTAGTTCAAAGACACGAGACAACACCACTGAGTGTAAAGAGGGATATCGAAGATGTTTCTAGTGAATTGGGCAGTGGGGTTACAGGTTGCACTTGGATGAAATGCTCAGAATTCTATTGTTGTCGGCGAGTTATTCACCTAATAAAACCAGTTCAAGTTTTATGACCTCCATAAAATGTGTTAATAGAGAATAACTTGAAATGTCCAGAAATACTTTAAAAACAGGGAGGAAAAAAATTGAATTGCAAGAAAAATGTTCGTTATATAGAAAATACACTTCGCTATTGGGAGGTTATTTTATGAAGAAAATCGTGAAATGTTCTTGGTTCCGGGAAAAGTTCGCAATGTAGAAAAATTCATAATATAGAGGTTCGTAATATGAAGGTTCGGCTGTAGTAGCATATATAATTTTGTAGAAATTTACTAGAAAATTCTAGGACTAAACATTTTGCAAAGCTTAAAAATTATCCCAAATCTTCTAGTTAAATTCGCACAGCAGCCAGAATGGTAACTTACGATATTGCTGTTTAGAAAGAGTAGTGCTATTCCAAACATTAGTTTCTCTTAGATATTAAGAGGAGGGGGCTGCAACCCACATTCACGCAGGCAGATAAATGCAGTTAAAAATAGATTGTAATTTGCGATAACGAAAAAAATTTGAAAAAATAACTTGTAATAAAAGAAAAGGATGCATGGAATACTCACCCTCTGTGTTTTTAATGTGGAATGAATTTTCAACCCTTGGGGTTATAAAGGTATTAATTAGTATTTGTTTGAATAGTTCAAATGGTAAACATAATCTTCAAAAACTTTGGCATATGAAAATGCTGGTCTTCTAATTAATTTAATGATATTAGCCGAGTTTATAAACAAGTCATCTTATGATTTTCTATGGTAAATTGTGTTGTGATTTGAGTTATGCTTGTAATTATTTTAGCTAATGTACACATAAATTGTGTACAAATTCAATAAAATCCTGTTTAATCGATTGGCGAAATGATATATTATGAAATTTGTCGGAATTGATTGAAATTTTTTGATTTTAAAAAGGAAAATATGCATTTATCACGAAAATATTGTTGTAAAAAAAAATTTTTTTTTTCATTTTAAGTATTACGAGAATTTTTTCATTACTATGCTTTAATTATTACAAACATTCAGTTTGTATTGGTATTCTGTTAAGTTATGCATGGCTTAAATAATTGTAATTTTAATACGCGCAATATGCATTTTTTTAATGTGTAGGGACACTGAATTCTAGTGATGGTGTGAAAAAAGTATTATTAATGTTGTTTTTAATATCATGATTTAGTAATTCGTATCATATAATGACCGTATTCCAGTTTTAATTCCGAATGTTTATTAAAAAAATGAAATTTGATTATTTAATTCAGGAAATATTAATTTCGAGATGTTGCCATCTTAATTTTTAAAACATGAGCGTCTTTTTAATAAGTTTTCTTTTTTCATTGATTTATACATTTTTTAAAAAGAGAGTTTTTCAATAAATCTGTTATATAAAAACTCCTGAAATCTCAAGTACAAATGCAATTAACTTTGAATTAGTTTTTCGTTTTAAAATATTTTTTTTCTGCATATTTATTCATTACTTTATTTATTGCAAGGTTTTATTTTTTAGAATAAAACATTCAGAGTTAGTCTAAGTTTAAGTTCATTGCAAATTTTAATGCTTATATCTGAGCAATAAATCTATTTAATCATTGTTCCTAGTAGTGCAATAATAAAGCAATCAAGTACTTACAGAAAAGTTATGCATCACACCATATATCACCATATATTATTTTATCACTCAAAACTGTTATTAGAAACATTTTTGACTGCAAAAACACGAGGTAATTGAGGATTAAAAAGGATAGATACAGTTGAATGACTTGTAAACCTTTAATAAGCACTTCAGTTACTTTTAACTTTGATACCAATGTAACATACTAATTTGCTCTGATTTTTAATAAAAAAAAGTTACCATTATCATTATATTTTGGACGTCATCCCGAGCTACTACTGCTCCAGTTGTCCTTCTCAATTGAATAATTACTACAGCTTCCTTGCTCAAACCTTGTGTACATCCTCCAGATAATGACCTTTTTGATAGCGCGCCAGAATTAAGGGTAAATAACATTTCTCGTACGTGCATTATCTATGCTACTGGAACAGATGATCCGTTATTCGAGTAAATGACATAGACCTAGTGCGATTTACTTATCTAATCTTCCAACAGAATCACTGTAACAGCTGTTATCATATGCATGAATCATACACATTCCATTTATTTTTCCTTACTATAAATAGGAAAGGGAAAGTTTTCTTTCATAAAATAATCTTTTTTGTGGACGAATTCGGAATTATTAGATTACGGGAGATATAAGTATTGATTATCATATGCAAATTGAATTAGTATTCTGTATTCAGTTTAAAGAAAATGGAAGTTCAAGGATATTCGTCAAATGTTTAAGAGCGTAGACTGGGAATGCAATTTTTTTTAGACAGAAAATTGTTTCAGTTTTCGTATAAATTTGTGATGTTGTAATGTTTTCTTTTATACAATATCCTTAAAATATGGAAATATTCCGAAAATACTTTTTGTCGTGAGTCGGTTACCTTGTAGCAGTGGCGTGCCTAACCAATTTACCAGTATGATTCAGGGTGTCACTCTGCAGGAAATTGTTGAAACAGTTCGATTCCCGCGATAATACGTGCAGAATTAAGAAACATAGATAAAAAAAAAAAAAAAATAAATATAAGAATATTATGTATAATTTTGTCCCTTGTTAAGATATTAACATAAAAATAATAAAATAAAACTATTCTCTTCAAAAAAAAAAAAACCACACACACACAAATTGCATATATATTTTGTGTGCATTATGTATCTTTTAAACATTTATTAAAGTAAGAAATGAACAACATAAAATGTTAGCGTATCCCCCTTCAGTATAGTTAAATGAAAATAAATTTCAATGTAAACTTTTTGTCCATGCACCGCTCTATTTCATATCGCAATGTCAGTATAATTTACGACTTTCAAGTTGATACGATTTTGAGCATTGACTTAGAAAACAACTTTGCTGACTCGAAATATTTTTCATATAAGTAAAGATTAGTTCAAATAACTATGCAGAACCAAAAGTATAAGGCAGAGTGCAATTTTCTTCAATTAAATATCTTCAACGATGACATCCAATAATTTAAGTAGCAGTCGCTTTATCGTTAGATTTATCATCCAGGTTTTTGTTATTCCGTAAATGTTGTTTTCCATAATTCTGAAGATGTTAATCCATTTTAAAATTTTTAACTTACACCCTTTCAAAAATTGACAAATCTCTAGTGTGGTATAGAGTGCCACACTGAGAATTGTACCGCGTGCCAAATGTGGCACGCATGTCATAGTTTGCCGACCCCTTTTTAAATTTTAAGTCATTTAGCGTTACAGTATATTAGACAAAATATGGAACTCATTTACCTCCCCCCCCAATAAATTGATTTATGCACACACATAATTAGTTTTATCAAATATGCTGCTGTAAAAATCATAACGAAGTTGGAATATGTGTCAATGTTCTTTTAGCGAAAAATCTTTTCTTGTTCTGTATCTTATTCTTACACGGAGATAACCTTGTGTGAGATCTTGCATTATAGTTTAATATAATTTGTTGATGTAACGATCAGCAGTAATTGAAGTTGCTGTCTAGCTAAATTATTTTTAAAAATTTTATGTGGAGAGATAAAACGGAATAAGGTTTTGCTGAGAGTTACATAATCACGTTTTTTTAATACATGAAAGTTATTTGTACCATGCTTTAATGGTTGCAAAGCTGCCACGGTAGCTTGAATTTTAATGAAAAATAATTCGAAAATAGTATTCGAAATGATCTAATTTAATTTAACTTATAAATGTGCCATTTTTATCATTATTTTTTGATTCTAAAAATAACTCCGTTTTTTTAATACTCGTAAACATGTGTTAATTGTTTTATTTTTAATGCAAAAAAAAAAAAAATGCTTCTGTCCTATCTTTTAGTGAAGTATTTTAAGCGAAAGTTTTTGAGTATCGTATTTATAGAAGCATTTTTTTTTCATAGAGAACAGAAAGAAAAAAAAAGTCATCTACATGTTATTTAACATGCAAATGTTTTTATATTAGTAAATCTTTGTTGTTCATTTGCATTTTTTCCTCCCTCTTCGTATTTTAAATATTATATTACTTTTAGGTTTATCGAGTAAAAAATCGTTTGGTTTTGTTCTAAGTGTTTAAAGAATTAATATTCTAGAGTTGAAAAAGAGGTACACATTCTTCTCTTTTAAAATGATTATTTTTGAAGGAAAATATTTTTTTAAAAAAATGTTTGTGTGATGATTCTGTTCACCTTCGAAAAAGATTACGATTCTGCCCTATTTATAGTTCATTCTTTTGTATTATAAAAACATGGAAGCATATTTAGTATGAAAGAAAAGCCAAAGTATGTTATAAAATTTTTTCAATTGTGCTACTCTAAAGTATAACTTTTAAAACAATCTTCCACTACTTTTTATAGTTTTGTTTGTCTATTAAAATTTTCAGGCGTATTATATTGTTACAAGATCTTTCATTACTATAACTGCAATTAATTCCTCTAAATATAAAAAAGGCTGCAGTGTTACGTATTGGCAATCAGCGATACGAATTTCAATTCATTTTTAGAAGGTTTGAAGCAATGGTTTTTCTTTGAATGGGAAAGTTTTGCAAACATTTGTGTGGGTAAGAGTCTTATCGTATTTTATTTGTTTAAAGGTCTTATCAATTTCATGTTCTGATGAGCGAAATGGAGATCTTTAATGATAAGTTTTAGTACATTTATAAAACATATTCTAGCAAGTTTAAAATATACCGTGAAATCCCTATAATTAAATCCGTTTTGAGAGAAAAAGTAATTTCCTTTCTCTTCAAATGTAATTCTACACCTTTCTTTTTCATTCTTAAAAATTAACCAGTCCCCTTTAGGTTTATAAATTCAATTCATTGTTTTACTCGTTTGATCCTATAATTCATTCAATTCTTATTAGATCCTTTTTTCTTTCGAATATAAATGAGTTTTAGTGGACAAGTTTTAATTTCACAATATATCTCAGATTTATAATAGCACCCAATTTCTTTGTGGAGTTTAATTTACATTTAAATTTCAAGTACCATTTTATATTTTACTTAGCTTTGATGTTCGTGGTAGACGTGTGGTAACGATTTCGCAAGTTTGTGGCTGGCGTTGTTGTTGAGTGATTTCTTTGTGTATTTTGATGCTACTAAGGCTTTTATGTTATGAGCTGGTGCTTGTTAAATTTATCCACAGGTCCTAAGTCTTTTGTACGTAGAACTTAGGAGAGTGATATGCCGGCTTAAGTGTCATTTTCATTAATTGCCCGTGGTTCAAAATAACGGTGTCGTGGCTACAGCGGACGTGGTTTGAGTCGCACATAACATTTCGTGGTCTGAGTGGACACTTTGAAAATCATCATGGTTAGAGCGCACACTTTTCCCCATCTTAGACCATATTCGATTATCGAATTACTAGGATAAGTACATTTTTGCCAATCAAATTTAATTATTTATATTAAATTAAGATATTACAGTGCGAATACATTTTAAACATAGCGATGTATAAACTTTCAGAGAAATATTTAAAATTAATAGTAGTAATAGTATAATGAAGAGTATGAACAAATTTCAGGGATTTTGTAATACTGGGACTCTAAAATACAGTTTTCCTCAAAATTCCTGAATATTCGTTCATACCTTTCATTATAATGGTACTATTAATTTTTAAATATTTCTCTGAAAGTTTTTTTTATTACATTTTGCTGTTTTAAAATGTATTCGCACTATAATATTTTAACAATTTAATATAAATAATTAAATTTGATTGGCAAAAACGTATTTATTACTTGTTATTCTAATTCGATAATCGAATGAATATGTTTTAAGATGGGGAAAAGTGTGTCGCTGTAATCACGATGAATTTGAATGTCCGCTCAGACCACGTCCGCTGTAGCTACGCAACTCAAAATAACAGTGTAATGTTTACAAGCAATTTACCAAAAGAAAGTGGAGAACAGGGCTTTTTTCAATTGTAAAAGTTCCAAAAAAAGTTATCTTTTGATTTTAATTATCTATTTAACTTTTTTTTTCTTCAGTTTTTAAAATGGGGGAGGGATATTTCGGGGTTTTACGGTTGTAACAGTTGAATTTCTTTATTGGATTATTTCAGTCATATGTATTCAGAAACAGTATTTATTTAGGCTACAAAATTGTTACTAATATTTGAGGTACTGGGGAAAAAATACCGCAGAGAGCAACAAGAGTTCTTTTCACAAACGTAAACAAATGAAAACGGAAATACGTAATTTGTTGCTAAGAAGGGAATTGTTAAATCGCCGTGAATGGCGCCAAACTCTTTGTTCAGACAAGTATGTTCAAGTGTAAATATTTTTTAAAAGTTTTATTTTTAAAGTGTTGATTAAATATATACTTTAAGTTATCTTCTTACCATAATGAAATTACAACAGATAACGTCGTCTTGCAATCACTTATATACTCGCTATGATGAATGTTAAAGATATTCTGTACTTCATTTCAAGCTGCAGGGAAAAACAATTTGATAAATTAGAGAAGTTCTTTGGAATTTTTTAAATTCCTTTAAAAAGTTTGAAATTTAAAAATACCAAAAGTGGTTTACTGTAATTTCAGAAAATTAACCAGGGTTTTTACATACTTCTTTTCTCTTAAAAATACAATTGTTTTTAAAAATAATAAGTTGCCATTTTTGTTATCGGACTAATTTCATTGGATATTTAATTAAATTTTAATTTTTATTAATTATTAATTTTTCAACCAAATTAGTAATGGTTAATTTGTTTCTAAAATATTTCAAAATCTACCCTTTGAAAGAAAAATAATCCATTTGTTTTTAATTTTGACAACATTTTGCAACGAAAAAGCTCTCTTAAGTTATGAGTCAGCAACAGCAGCAAACCCGTGGAACAATAATGCGGTGGCTGCTTTCCCATTTCAATTCAAGAACCTTTTTTTTTCCTGTTCTACGCTGCTGTTGGTATCCATACAGATACATTGAAATGGATTGTTATTTTTATTTTCTTGTTCATTTTCTTTCCCTCCCTTTCATTGAAAAAGTGTTGTTGACGCAAATAGAGAATGAATACTATTTTTGCGCCATCGTAACTCCACTCAAAAGAACTGATAACGCCCACATTTTTTGGCGCGTTCCGCCCGCCATCACTTAAGCCTTTTTTTCCTTTTCTTTTTTACTTTTAATTTTGTTTTTCTATTTCCTGATGAACTCTTAACATCTCTCCCGGAACCAACGGCTGGTTTTTACCTATGGAGAGATTTTACATCTGCGTGGAAAATCCCCCTGCCTGTTCAAGTTCTGGTTGTAAACATCTAAAAGATGGGGAAAGGGATAAAAAGTTATAAATGAGAACAATTGAAAATTTTTGTTATCACGAATGTGTTGTGTTATTATGTGTTATACGAACTGGTGAATGAAATATAAACAGTTGGAATCACGTTTAAAAACTTGTAGATAATCGAAATGCACGTTGTGTGTATGGAATGCAATTGAAATAGTGTGATTTTTTAAAAATTGTTAAATCCCCATCCCCATGAATAATAATAAAAGTCTTAAATAGTTTTTATCTCAGTTTAAAATCTTTTATTGTTTTTTAATGAAACATGCTTTTTTTGTGCCGCTAGCCGCAGTACCCGAGTAGGCATAGTCGTGAATTCGTGATAGACGTTGTCAGGTCGTGGGTTCGGGTCCCAGTTACCACCAAAAACCCTTCTTGTAAAAGGCCGATGCACGTTAAGTCTGTCGATGCTCGAAGTCCTACCGTTAGCATGGTCCGTAAGCTAGGATTGAGGGTGTCATTCTTGTCTCTTTACTGTGGTTCAAAATTATGAAGTTCATCGCCTGTAGCCCTTGTATTGCTTCAGAGTGAGGCATAAATTAAAGTCAGTTGTTTGCGTCGTCATATTTTATTTATTTTACTGTTTTTTGCATTTGTTTACAAAAAGGCGTAGAATTTAAGTTAAGAATATGCTTCAAAGTAACACTTTTTTTTTATGAGATTAAAAAGTTTTTTTCCCCCCTCAAACGATTTTATCTTTCAGTATAAGAAAATGAGAATATGGTAATAAGAGTTAAAAATTTATCAAGACTTTTCTTATATTTTGTTTAAAAAAAAATTAGGCCGCAAATTCGTTAACGAAATAATTGTAAGTTAAAGCATTTATTAAATTAATGTATTGAATTCAGAATGAAAGACCTAAAATATTGTGGCAGAAGATAAAAAATATAAACCATTCCTTTTTCAGTCAGTTAAAAATTAACTATTAGCAATGAATTAAAATGCTGGCTTTTGTGTTTTATGTTTATTCTAAAAAATGCAAACTTTTTTGTCGGATGTCATTAATCGGAAATATTTTATAAATGCATATAAATAACCATAGTCTTGACTATTCCACTTACGTTTGCCCATCAACACTTCTTTTTGGAATAATATGCTCGGTTGTTAATTTAAAAGCGTTTCTTCCCTTATGTGAAGGTTTTGTATTGTTCCAACTTAGTTATTCAAAATTCAAACTGGTTTCTCAAGATCATTGAAGCTACCCACGCATTGAATATTTATTCTGACTGAGCATTGAACTTGGCCAAGTAATTCCCTTCTATTATCTCTACCCTAAGTAAACTTCCTGAAATTCTTTTGGTTATCACGCACCCCTCTCCCCTATTCATCTGCTAATACTTCTCCAATATAGAGAGATTGAAGTGGAACATTCGTAATCGTAACTACTCCAAGTTCATTCACTTGCTTGTAATTTTGGTATAAAAATAAATGTTTTTAATTTTTTAAATATTAATAATTAAAATTAATAATTAAATATATAATAATTATTAATATTAGAAGTGTTTGCATTCATGTAGGCCAGGGATCGGCAAATCGTGGCTCTTTGCATAGACTAGGGGTGGCCAACCGGCGGCACGCGTGCCACACTGTGGCACGGCTGAGTAGGAAAGGTGGCACGCGAAGATTTTTTCATATTTAAAAAAAAAAAATTGAAGGATAACTTATTTTAATTGCAAGGGATCCGAATTATGTTCAATTTTGGAAAGTTGTACCAACAAGCAGTAGCGCATACGGGAATTTTTCAGGGGGTCACCATTCTCTTGTATCATGCCCCCTTTTGATTTTGTCGATTTTCGGGAACAAGACACAGTAAAAAAATAATTATTGAATAAATAATTAGTATTAATTAATAAAATTAATCATTAATAACAAATAATTAAATCTTACGTGCTATATACTTAGAATTATAATTAATCGGAAAAAAATTGAGGGTTTGGAGGGGGGCCCGACCCCTCCTTGGTAAGTGCCACTGACAACAAGTAACTTTCCATGTTTACACGATTGGAATATCAACAATTGTTGTAGGTTTCGATCAATATGTTCGTGTGAACAAATGTTTTCTATTATGGACATAATAAAATCAAAATTAATTGATACACACATAATACAACATAATTTTGTTAGCTTCTTCAAGAATTAATCCTAATATAGATGACTATTTAAAAAAACTACAAATTCAAAAACCACATTAAGCAAGTACGGATTGTTCAATATAATTATTTAGAATTAAATGTTTCAAGTTTCTCATTTTCATTTTATACTTAAGCAAACTCATTAAGCTAGTAAAAGGTTTATTAAAACTAAAACCTAAGTTTGTACTTTAGTTGTATTTATTATCATATTTTTAAATTTCCACTATATAATTAGACTTGCGTAAAAAATGCATAATAAGTCAATAAGTAACACTATTTACCTTTTCATATTCTTTGTTAACTGGAAAAGTTAGAAGTGGCATGCGTAATTTTTATCAGATAGTGGCACTCTTCCCAAAAAGTTGGCCACCCCTGGCATGGACAAGTGCGACTCTTCTGACGTATGCCTATATGCCTTAAAAAATAATTGTCTGCTTTAAGTCTTTGTTACCCTTTCTCTTTTATAATTATCATTCTAACCGTATTTACATATACATTTAAATATTTATTAAATATTTACTCCTGTATTGCATTGTTTTTCATTAACAAAGTTTAATGATTATCGATTAAAATATTATAAGTTATAAATCAGCAAAAGCCTAGTTTATTGTCAGAAATGCCGTCCATTGAAAAGGACTCCTTAAAGTGATTTCCAACAACATTTACTTATTTGAAAACATGGGTCGGGAGCACTTATGATTGTACAGGAGATACTCTTATATCCCTAATAGAAGTGACAAAAATATTTTCTGTATTTTATAACATATTTAAGAGTTAATAAAAAAAAGGTGTTGAAATAGCTTAATATGCAAGAACAATTAAAGTCAATTTTAATTATAGTGTACACGTGAAATTCTTGAATAAAAAGCACTTACAGTATTGGTTTGAAAATTTTTTCAGGAAGCTTGAAAGTTTATTTCTCAACGCTATATTTTGATATTGGCTTTTGCATTGAGCCACAAAAATAAAAATATCTTCGATAATGCTTAGTTGTTAAAGGAATAAAAAATTTTATTTTGTGTAAAGTTTCATTTAAATATTATAAAAGTTAATATTGAAGTACGATAGTCCTGATTGCAGAGTCGCAGTCCCCTTTCCCTGGGTGTGCACATGTAGGCATATAAATGGCTGTTTGACACCTTAGTTTTGTTTCACTGACAATTTGGCCCTTTCCTCACGAAAATTTGCCGACCTGATTTAGGTTATAGTACAGTTTTTAAAATTATCTTTCAAAGAAACACTTTTAGATCTAGAATCCAGATATTTAGAACTATCGAAGATTGTTTTGGAGTTTTGTTTAAGAGTGCAAATGAAAAGAATGAATATTGCTATTATCCTATTTTTTATACAGTAAAACATGTCCTATATATTCAAACTTGCATAAGAATCTACTGTAATAACACATATGGAAGAAGAAAAACATTTCGGCATTAATGAGCTGACACTCAATGACATCCCAGACTTTTTTTTCCCAATAGAAATTTCTAGGCGAAAAACAATGTTCGAAATCTTCCGTGTTTACTTTTTGGTGCCTCTTAATAACGTCATATCCTTCCACCACAAGCCGCTGTTTCCTTTTTTATACCACTTCTCTTTAGATATTACGGATTACGTATCTAAGTTACTTCAGTGTTGTGTGTGTGTTGTCTAGCATTCAGCCTTTAATTACTTTTTGACAAGCACTCTTCGGGCACTGCGTTAAATGGGCGGACATACGCTTCCTACTCTTCTTAGAAGCTGTGAAGCTTTTTATTATGTCTGTCTCTTCAGATTTAGCTCGATTGTTTTGAAACACATTGAGAAGAGTTTACTGTTTTTGGAATGAACTGAAAGGGTCGCTCTGCCTTCTTGGGCGACGTGTACCATATAATCCGGTGCACAACGCGCTGTTTTAACACATTGCCTACTAACACCTTCATATTCCACTGTCATTTTATTTGCTTTGAATGGTTTATTGATTGATACACGAATTTTTTTAAAGGCTGAATTACTGGCGTTCATCTGTCTGGAAATAATTGCGTGTCAGCAATTGCTTAATATTATCTAATAGATGGGATCTCTAAACATCTCCCGAACTAAGGTGATCGCGGTAGCCTAGTGGTCAAGGTAACGGACTCGTGGCTGGAGTGTCACGAGTTCAAGCCTAGTACCATTGAAAACCCGCTGTGTAGGGCAACAATGCACGTTAAATCTGTCGAGAGCTCAAACGTCTTCCTTGTGGGTGTGGCAGTTGAAGGAGGGGCAGTTCAGATGCGTCCTCGTCATTCGACCATGGCTCAAATTTCGAGTCGCGCAGCCTCTGGAGCTAAACAGTGCGACATTAATATTCACTCTCACTCACCCAAACTAAGACTTTCTAGATTCTTTATGACTTTACATCCAAAAAGTAGGTTCTCTCTATTTACAGTCGGTTGATTGATTGAATATTAACGTCGCACTGTTCAGCTACACGAGGGATTTTGGCGACGGACCACGTAATTTTGAACCATGGTCAAGTGACGTGGACGACACTTGAGCTGGCACCCCTCTCCTAACTACCACACCACACCAACGGGAGGACGTTTCAGCTCTCGACAGATTTAACGTGCATCGCTGCCATACACATCGCTGCCATACATCGCTGCCATGTCTTTAGTGGTACTGGGCTCGAACTCGTGACAAGGCAAGCCACGATCCGATACCTATACCACTCGGCTACCGCGGCCACTCTATTTACAGTCGGACCAGTGATGTAACGTACACCCCTGCATCGTATGCCCTTAGCATATGTTATGTTATAGTTTTGAAATCCTTTCTGAGATCTGGCTTGTGGCCCAAAACCCGACTTTGCAGGAGGGGCTAATATTCTCTGTTACGCCACTTAGTCGGATCTCTATATAACAACGCCGCTAAATCCCGAAATAAAATTCGTTAGATTTATTTTTCAATGTAACAAGTTCTTGATTTCAGGAAAAAGTTCGCAAAATAGAGAAATTCGTATATTGAGGTCCAACTGTATCATGAACATAGGAGTACGGGATCAAAAAAGTTGTTACGAACGATGTCTTTTTTTGTAAAGCCTCGTTTATGCTCTTTTTTTTAGTTTGCAGATCTCATTTCTGTTTCAAGATTTCTAATTATAAATATTTATTTTTAATTCTCCCTTCCTTTTCGCTCACTGAAGATAGGTAAATACTTTTTAAAATTAGCGGACTTTTTTTTTGCCGACAACGAGAAATTTTAAATTACCAGAAAATTAGAATGTGTAAATATTTAAAAACAGTCATTTTACTTTGGATCTTGTCAGAATGTTGACTTATTTTTATTGAATTTTACTCGACTCTTTTAGTACTAAAATTAACGTTTCCCAAACGTATTTTCTTCATGGAATTTAAATCAGTTATTCCTGATATTTATGATTTTTCTATAAATTATTTTTTTCCGCATTTTTAATTGGCTGGATCTTTATGTGGGGTTAGAAATTTTAATCCAGCGTTTGTGTTAATGATAAAAGGAATGCTTAACCAAATAGAAAAGAAATAATTCACACATTCAATACAACAAAAGATCTGATAAGTGTTTGATCTCATTTCTTTTTATTTGCAACTATGTTATTGTTTTGGAAGATATGATTTTAAGAATCTTCATCTACTAGATAATTTTTTTCCCTCTGAAACAGATAAAAAGAGTTGAGATTTCAATTTGAAAAATGTAAATTCGATTGATAAAAAACACAAAATTTTTATCTTTGTGAAATTATCTTTAGTAAAATAATTCAAATGGATTAATTTAAAACTATTATTTATTTTTGTAAGATAGATTAACGAAATTGTGTATAGAATTCCGAAACACTTTCGTAAAATAGAAATTCTTAGTTCCATAACAGTTTGGGAATTTGCTTTTTGATAGACAATGTTGTGTGTCGAGTTGTGAACTCGAATTCTAATTTTTTGGTTCAGAATCGTGTGATCCATTATCAATAGCCTGTATGTGTTACTTTTGTATAATATTAAATCTGAGAATTCGGGGGGGAAACACATTGATTTCAAATTTTTTTAAAATCCCTTTTCCATTCTCTGAAGAATTCTAAGATTTGTGAACTCGGATGTATGTTTATGAATAAACAACGGATATACAACAGCTAATGAATGGTTTTAAATATAACTTAACTCAGTGACGCAACAACCCAAGAGGGCCAAGGCCTACTGTGCCCAACTCAGTGTACGCGATCTTGGGCCCTCAGCAGATGTTCCGGTCAGGTGGTCAGTCTGACGCGAAACCCCCAGTGTTAAGTTCCCAAGGAACCTTGGTACTCATTTATCGATCCACTGAAGGGATGAAAGGCTGAGTCAACCTTGCCTAGCCCGAGGTTTGAACCTTGGACCTGTGGTGAGGAAGCACGATGCACTAACCACTCAGCCACTGGGCTTCGGTTTTAAATAATAGCGCATAAATTGAAGTAGAAAATGACCTTTTTTTTTGCTTTTTTTATCATTTATTTTATGTATATAATTAACATCAACTTTTATTTACTGTAAAGTCCGGTGCATAATACGCATCGCCGTATAACGCGTACCCCCTTTTTTTACGAAGAAACCTAAAATATATGTAAGCAATGCTCTTATGTTTTGAAGTGATTTACTTGAAGTATTATCCCAGCTTTTGAAAAAATAGTGTTATTTCTTTATCTACAACCCTTTAAATTCTTAAGGAATGTCATTTCTTTTAAACGGTATTTCAATTTATGTAGAAGTCTAATTTTTTTATGCTCATCTTTTTATTATTATTATGGAAGCTCTCATTTTTATACTTGGTATAAAACCGCGCACCCGTAAATTTTGATCTTATTTTTGTGTTAAAAGTGGGCATTATACGCCATATTTTGCGATATATATGTAGATTGATACGCGCACTGTCATTTTCGATTAAAGATATGTTTCGGGCGATTTTATTCTATCCTGCAAGTCGCGACATAAGAACCCCAATTATAAAGGTTCTAAGTGGATTTATAATTTCATTAGTTAAAAATTTAGCTAATTAATAAAAGATTTTTTTAAAGGAATCCACTCCAAAATATTTTTTATTGCATTATTAAAATTTTTTATAAGCTATCTTTTTTCTATCTGAATAGATTAAAAATGTATTACAACATTATGTATGAATTTGTGGACCATATATGTGGTCCCTATAAATTTAAACTCTGTATTTGACATATGTAGTATTTTTAAGGGTTGATTTATGGCTGTGGGGTAGCTTAGTGGTTATGGTCACAAACTCGTGGCCGGCATGTCATAGGTTTGAGTCCTGGAACCACTGAAGGGAAGTTAAAAACCTATCTCTTTATATATACTGACAATGTTAAATTGGCTGTTTTCGATGTACCTTTTCTCAAAATCTGTTATATGCATATGCTTGAAATTTTTCATACAATTAAAGTACACCTTTCTCATTATACTGAAATGAATTTTTAGCTAATTTTGAATTTTTTAATAATTTATAAAATATTTTATCAAACATTGCGAAATTTGACTCATTTTTCACATAAAAAATTTGTAAAAAATAAATTTTCGAGTTTTTTACAAAAAGCTCATTTTAATATATATTAGCCATCATAAATATATCATAAAAAATGTACATACCTGTGAACAGTAGTTTCTCAGAAAAAGTACATCGAACATCAAAATTTACATTTTGAGATAAATTGATTTTAATGTATACAGTGAGGCTTCTAATCGGCTAGGAAATAAAAAAAAAAGGCTCAATTTATAATAAAAGATACATGTTTTGGTTTATATCAGACGTTCAACTTTTAAGCAAAATCGAAGTACTTTGTTTACATTCAAATGGGCGTGGCCCAGTTTCAACGATTATTTAAAAATAGGTTTTAAGGGCTTCTAATTACCCTAGAGGTTAAAGTAAGGTATTTTTAGAAAGGTTAAAATCTGTACAATTTGAAAATGTAAAAATCTCAAATTGTCAGAGATATGATTTTAGTCTTCTAACACCCTGAAAACCCGCCATGTGGGGGAAACTGGTGCACTTTAAATTTTGGCGAGCTCAGTTTTCTCGTTAGTGTGTAATGGTAATTTGGAAAGATTCACTTGAAAGGGGGGCTAGACCGAAATTACGAGGTCCTTCGCCAATAGCCCTCATGTTGCTTTAGAGTGCAATGTTTAACAACTTTTACCCACTCATTAAGAGTTGATTTGTCTATTTTAAGTATAAAAATTCTAGTCTTGTATGTGTTTTTTTTAGTACTAATATTTAAATTAATTATGAAAGTCAGAATTAAAAGAATGCGCATTCACTTGAAAAAAAGGCAGACTTCTGAGCTATATATTTTAATAGATACACTGGAGTTTTGTCAAACTAAGCATTTACTTCAATTTTTGAGTATTTTAAATCAAGGATTATCAGTACCTTTTGAATGTTGTATATGTGTTAATTGACTTTGCATTTTTGTTTTTATCTTTCTAGTATTATTTGATACTTCATTCATACTATTTTCTATTCTGTCCTTACTGTAGAATTAAATATTTTCCTATACGTTAGATTTAAACTGGTAAAATTAAGATGAGGAGTTTCTTCACTCTAGTAGATATTGCTATTAAAAGGATTTTACAGAATTATGAATATAATTGAGAAGATTCACACAAAAATTCATTTTAAAAAGGTTTTATGTCTTGAGGAAGAGGGAAACACACAAATGTAGTAGAAGTAGCTGTAATAAAAATTGTTCATTGTACATAATTTTTTTATCTCTTGGCTTATGTATTAAAATTTAAATAAAAGAAATTTGTTAAAATGTGAGTAAAAGTTTTTATCGTTTAAGTCTAAAAAAATACTTTTTTGTAAAAAAACTTGGTTTACTTCTTTTCCTGGGAAAAAGTGGTTCCCCTCTTCCATACATTTAAAAGTGAAGCATTGTACCCATTCAGTAACAATTGGTGAATATATAACATAAGCCAAGGGCAGAAATTGTTAATTCAAAGGACAAATGAGACATCTTATCTTAGAAAGATTTTGTAAGCATTACTTGTCAATAATTTTGTGAAAGGTAGCTGTGTAATGATAATGCATGATTTTATTTTGCCTTTTCTTTTTTAATATTAAATTAATAATTTATTTTCCTTTCTTTTAGCAAAGCCTGTTGTGGAACGGGTAAAAAAGTTACGAATAACTCGGGATGATTTTGAAGTATTAAAAGTCATTGGAAGAGGGGCATTTGGTGATGTAAGTAAAAATTTCTTTATTAAAGTATTTATTTCAATTAAAAGAATGCTGCTGTTAATATAATTATGCGTATTAAATGCAAATCATAATATTCATAACTATATATACCTAATATATCATTAACTAATAAATATTGTATTGTGTTAAAAGATAATAAAATTACTCTTCTTAAAAAGCTACATTTTCCTTTTTTTAAAAATATATTCAATAAAAAGCTCTAGACCCATTGTTATTTTATTTTTTTAGCTTTTTTCATCAAATAAATGCATTGGGTTAATTTTTTAAAACATACAAAATCAATCTTATTTATGCAAATAAATCATATAATTGTTTCAAAATAAATAATTTTGTATTAATAATCAACTCTCTTTTGTGTGACATCATTTGGAATTTTTTTAAAAATTGTCATTCATAAATTTTTTTAGTTTTGTAACTTTATTCCTACAGAATTTTTACATAAAAATTAGTTAATATTTCATTTGATTGATTCAATTCGAAATTGATTACTTGTACTAATTATTGTATGTAAAATTGAAGTTATTATTACTAAAAAATTGGTTGTGTAATGGTTTTAAAACTATTATAGGTTGCCGTTGTGAAACATAAAGTCACCACAAAAGTATATGCTATGAAGATCTTAAATAAGTGGGAAATGCTGAAGAGAGCAGAGGTAATTATGATTCTATTTAACTCCCTACCAATAGTAACTGTTTTTGTATAGGTTAAATTTTTTTAAAAATAAAACAACAAACCAGTCAGCTAGCATAATTTTTTTAAATGAAAGACAAACTCAGTACTAGACAACTTATATAAAATCCTAAACTAATTTTTTAGTCTGGATTCAACTCTCAAATAGTTTTCAGCATAAACATAATTGTAAAGCAGTCTTAAACTGAAAAATAAATTACGAGAGTAAAATAAATAAAATTCCAAAACAGATCAAATAGGCCTAAATTTGATGAAATTTTGCCACTAACAGTTCCAAGTGTCCAATAATATTTATAAATAATTGTTACTGTGGGAATGTTCCAGAATTGAATGGAAATTTTTTTTCTTTAAAGTTAACTACAAATAAGATCTTTTTAAAATTTTGTCAGTATCCATAGTTTTAGTGTACCAAATTTCGTTCGTCTGAGTCTTTTCATTTTTGTTCTGTCGCACAAACACACACTTTTTATTAATCAAGAGTATTTGTAATATAAAACATTTTTTTACAGCAGTTTACCATAACAGGGTTTCCTTAACAAGGTTTGATGCATTATTTAGAACTGTAGCTAAATAAATAAAATCTACTGACATTGTTTTTATGTATGTAATTCTGTTGATTCAAAACAACGAATGGTTAAAAATATTTTTTTGCAGATTAATTAAACTAATATATTTTTGCAACTTGTTATGTGGTAATTTTCTGATAAAATTGTGGTAGATGTAATGGCTTGTTTAAAAGAGATGGAATTAATTCTAGAACTAGAGGGTATACAAAAATATTTAAATCAAATCTAGCCTTCATGCACTTACTTGAAACTGAATGAGTTTGTGGAATTTTTATTTCATCCATGATCATTAAATTCCACCAATAACTTTTTGTTTTATTTTGGAACCATTTGTTTGTAGATGGCTGTAGTTATTGTTTATTTACGCTATGATATTGATAAATTCAAAAGTTAAAGCAAGACTGTAGGTTTTCTTTTGCTTAAAATTTTTGAATATATTTTAATGTTTAAAATGTTTTTTGAGTTTTCTTGCACTAAGTTCCAATTTTAGTAAGAATTAAGCAAAAAAAGCATTCATAATTATTGTTTACTTAAAGATTTTTTTATACATTTTTAGACTGCTTGCTTTCAAGAGGAAAGGGATGTTTTGGTTTATGGCGACAAAAGGTGGATCACAAACCTTCATTATGCTTTTCAAGATGACAGTAACCTTGTAAGTAATATGATTTTCATTATTTAATGTTTTATTTTCAGTTCATTTTCATTAGTTTGATATGGACAATCTTATTTAGGGATAAGTGTTTCTTTTCTGAAAGAGTTTTTTTTATTCATTAATGTAATTTTCAGAAAACTTTTCATGACTCTGGCATTAACTTAAAATTTTTGTTGATTTTGAAATTAAATTTATTTTAAATGTATTTGAATAATTGAAAACTTCCTTAATATTTAATTCTCTAAAAAAAATTGTGCTTTCTTTTTTATCTGATGTAAAATGTATTTAATGTTTAATGCATCTCAAAATATTTGCTATGTTTTTCTTGTGACTTTTAGAGAAGGTAACAAATATTTCTGAAGTTTAATTGTATTGTCCATTTCAAATTTTCCATTTATTACTTTTATATTGTTATATGAAATTGATTCTTGTGTTTGGAAAAAAAAAGCCACAACAGTGTTAAGTCACTTGCTTTTAAATGTATTGTTAAATGTCAGAATTATACAAACAAAATAATTGAACATATTTCCCATCTTTTCTCATGCTTGATGAATAGTCATAAACCCTAGGAATAACTTAAGCAATTCGTCTTTAGCTGACTGAATCAAAGTATTTTTTCTTTTTAAAGTTCTCTTTCCTTGACATTTTGAAAATTCTAAGCATTTAAAAATTTTTAGTTTGAATTCAGATTATATTAAGTATTCTTAAGCCTTTTACATTTTGAGTACTTTAAAAATTTCAATATCATTTTGCAATTTTTGTAGGAATAAAATTATTAATGCAAGGTATAGTAAATTTTAATAAGGAAACATGATTGATTTGTTTTAAGAGGGCTTAAAATATGTACTCGCATTTGTATGATTTTTATAAGTAAAAATAATCCATACTATAGTAATTTTTATTCAGTATAAAAATATCTTTAAACTTGTTTATAAACATACTTTGACTTTTATTCAACTTCATTACTAATGATAAAATTCAAATTTTTTGGATAGATATCTGAAGTTAAATATTTGTGACTTTCATTTTGTGCTTTTTGCATGTGGATAGATACATTTATGATTTACATAGATTTGTTTGATATAGTAAGTTTGAAAATTAAATATATATATATATATATATATGTTAAACTTTTTGTTGTTTAGTTATATGTAACTTTCATTGGTTGATATATTCTAATAACAACTGATGCAATTTCAGTCTCATATAAGAAAAATAGGTGCACCTTCTATTTACCTTGCAACCATTAATTACAAATAAAGATTACTTCATTGGTAAGGTCAAAAATTTTCTAAAACTGTTACAGTACATATAGTACTATTTTCTCACTATGTAATGGATTTTAAGTATGTAAATTATTTATTTATTATTTTTTTTTATGTAAAGTTCTTGTAACTTGTGTGATTAAAAAGTAGAAAAGCAAAATATAATTTTAACTTGTGCTCCGTTTCTGGCAACATAAATTGGTTGTAAATCAAACCTTATATAGAAATTCTTAATGTATATAATGTATAAAAATGATGCACATTTTTACCTAAAATAATTTTTAACTTTTGTGTTGATTGGATTTTTAATTATTGGAATTATAAAATTTTTCTTTTTTCTTTCAGTACTTTCTAATGGACTACTATTGTGGTGGTGATCTCTTAACTCTGTTGAGTAAATTTGAGGATAGATTACCTGAAGATATGGCAAAATTTTACATCATTGAAATGATTTTGGCTATCTACTCTATTCATAAATTAGGTTATGTACATCGTGATATCAAGCCTGACAATGTTCTTCTAGATGCCTCTGGACATATCAGATTGGCTGATTTTGGGTCTTGCTTAAAACTTCTGGAAGATGGATCAGTAAGTGACTCTAATTATCAGCTGTAACAAATTCTTTCTTTTGTATCAAGGTTAATGATAAAAATTAAATTGTCTTTAGATTTTCCTCAATGTATTCATTTTTTATAGGTACAATCAAATGTTGCTGTTGGAACTCCAGATTATATATCTCCTGAAATACTGAGGGTAATTTTTTTAGATATGTTTTTGATTTATTACTATTTTTCTTTTTTTACTTTTGAGAGTTACTTCAGTAACTAAGTTTGACTTTGAGATGAGGAATTGTGATATTCATTGTCTTTAGTAAATAATTAATGAACATTATCTATTTAGTTCATATTTCACTGCTGTAATTTGAAATTAAATTAGTATTCATAAAATTTGAGGAAAATACAAATATTTTGATTCTTAGTGATTGAAAGTCATTTTTTAAGTTAAAGTAAGGGAATCAATAGAATAATTGAATTATGTAATTCTTAAGAGAACAAACAATTAAAATTAATTTTCTTCATATGACAAAAATTAAATGTTGAAATAGTTAAGGTATGTTAGAAACAAGTTTTCCTGCATATGAAAAATAAGGTTTCATTCAGAGGAACGAAACATGATGAAGAATACTTTTCTTCATTTATGTTATGTAGAAAATCTATTTTTGATTGTTCATTTATAAAATACATTACTAAAGTGCCTGTACTTTCCTTTCCTGTTTGTCCTAGAATAATTATCATTATTTTAAAGATAAATATAAAGGTACAGGATAGACACAGCCTTTCAAAACAAACTGGTAATGAATGGTTTGGGAAACTTGGTGTAGGGAAAGTATGATTTACAAATTAATTTTGAAGAACTGCAGAACTTTTTGAAAATTTGAAGCTATTCTTATTTTTTGGTATTTATGATTACATATTTCAACATGTTCATTTTTTTATGAAGCACCTAATTTCAAAAAGAATAGTAACAAAAAATATTTCTAAGAATATATTTTTTTTTATTTATTATAAAATCTTAGAAAGGAAATTAGAATGAAAAAGAAATTAAATGTTTCTTTATTTGAAACTAAATTAAGAATTAACACAAAAGGTTTTTTTAATTGAATTTTTTGCACTAATTGATATTATTTTTTGGGTGGAGAGGACAGAAACAATAATTTCTTTTATAATCATTTCATAATATAACTAATAATTTTTAAGCATCATTATCTGTGTTGTCAACTGATATGTACAAAAGGTCATTTATAGGGGACACATTTTATAAATTCAACAATTAAATTTTTCTGTACTGAAAAAAAAGAGGGGGAGGAGAGATCTTAATCCTACATTAATTTTTAAAAAATTTTATTCGTATAATTATTTACAAGTGTGTATTTAAAATAGTGCCAAATGTCTTTAACTTCTGGATGTTAAAACTTACTATTTTTTGTAGTTCTTGTCATTAAAAATTGCTATTTTTATTCACGGTTTATTGAAATTATGTATAAAATTGCTATTTAAATTACAATATTAAACCAGTATGAAATTTGAAACATTTATTAAAATGGTTAAAAATAAAAAACATTTTATCAATCATAGAACTTGATAACCAAATGTTTCTTCTTAAATTGCATATCAAATTATTTTATGTATTTTGACATGCTTTTTATGTATTACAACAGACTAGGATGTGTGCATAGAAAATAATTCCATTTTCTATTGTTCTTATGTCAAATATTTAAACTGTTTTATACAGTTAATATTTTATTTTTCGTTTATATGTCCGATATGTCTAATTCTTTTAATTTTTAGTTGTTGAAGTTTATTTTTCATATTTAAAGTATAAATTGGAATTTTCTGTACTCTCTGAAACTTTTCTGTGTTCATTCTTTTCTACACTGAAATAAATACATGGGATTCTCTCTATCGAAAATAAGAATATAAAAGTATCTGATGAAAGTTTTAAATTTAACCATGTGTGCTTAGTTCTTAAAAGTAGTTATATTAAAAGTGAGTTTCCATTTTCAATTTTGTGCTAATTAAATAGAATTTTTTCCTTTGAATGTAGGCAATGGAAGATGGACAAGGGAAGTATGGTCCAGAATGTGATTGGTGGTCATTAGGCGTATGTATGTATGAAATGATTTTTGGCGAAACCCCCTTTTATGCAGAATCATTGGTAGAAACATATGGCAAAATCATGAACCATAAGGTTGGTCATCATCATTTTATCTTGAGTTTCTCATCTTTATTTTTATGTAACAATTTAAATAGTTTTTTTTTTAAATGCTTTGAATAAAATATTTTTTATCTGAAAAAAATTTATAATCTATATTGTCTTCACCTACTGAATGCAGAAAAGTAATATGTGCATATATTCTTTTAAGTTCTAACCTTTATATTGCTGAAAGTGTTCTTCAAGTATTCAATAAGAGTCTAATGGTGATGCAAAATGCATAAACTTAAATATGTAAATAATCTTATGAAATTCAATTGTATTTAATCATGGAGAATAAAATACATAATATATATTTTAGCTAAATTAAATGTCTTTTTGTGTTTAATATTAAATAAAAAAAATTGTCTTACATTGTAGAACTGCTTTGATTTTCCGGATGACCCTTCAATCAGCATATCAGAAGATGCTAAAGACTTGATGAGGAGATTAATATGTTCATCTGAATGTAGGTTAGGGCAGAATGGTCTTGAAGATTTTAAAAATCACTCTTGGTTTATTGAAGTGGATTGGGAGCAAGCAAGAAATGGTAATTTGGAAAAAAAAATTTCATACTTAATTTCGGATTGATTTTTGAGTATTATGAAATTATTATTTAATCTTGATAAATAATTATAATCAATATTTTATACTGTACATTATGTTTTATTAAAATTTCTCAGTTTGATGTTGAAACAGATTATTCATTTGAGATTTAAATTACAGCATAATGATAACTATCTATGTAAAATAATATAAAGATATAGATAATATATAGAATTAAGGAAAAATTTGTAGTGGTTTATGTCAAATTGCATTGTGCTAATCAACAAAGGAAAAAAAACTGCATATTCTATTTTGTTTGAAACAAATGTTTTAAAATGAACTGAAATATTATATATGTATATGTGTGTGTTGGATACCTGTAGCTCTTTTTAAAAAGAGTTAACATACTTTGTTGTATGTGCATGTATTATAGGATATGCCACATTTCCCCCCTTTTTGATTGTTATACTTTGGGAAAATTTTTGCATAGCTAAGTTAAAGGAGTGAGGATTAGAAGGGGGGGTCTGTTATGCTCTCTCAGTGTACTTGAAACGTTCTTATTTGCGATTTTTTTCCTTTTTGATTAGCTTAGTGAAAGGCAATTTTTCTAATGAATAACAATTGCAAAAGAGGGTTATTTTTTTCAATTCACCCCAGTATGTGTATATATATACATTTACTATAATGCTATAGTGATATTACTTAATTTTTTCACAGTGTTTAGAGTAATGGTACATAATATTTTGCATCCAATGTTATTTATTTTGTCTATTAATCTTCACAAAGTATTTCTTTTTATTATAGCTACAGCTCCTTATATTCCTGAAGTTAGTAGTCCGACAGATACTTCAAATTTTGATGTAGATGAAAGTGATTTGAAACCATCTGTAAGTTCCTGATATAAATTAATCGGTTATTTTTTATATGATTTGATACAATTTAGTATATTTCATTCAGGTTGATTTTGACAAGATGAATAAGTAACAAACATAAATGTGTATTGGATTATAAATTATACAGCAATTGACAGTGCTGAAAGGAGATCAAAATTCTTTTATAGAGTTTAATTTTAAAATTTAAAATGTGGTGCACTTTATGAATTGTCATTGTAACATACTTGAGACAAGGTTATCAATTAATGAAAAATGCTATATAATGGTATATTATAAAAGAATTATCCTTTTGAATTATTGTATTAGTGTAAAATAAGTATCTTACATTGTTAAAATATGATTATTTAGCCTAAAAAGTTCTTATTTTCATTCTTAACTGGACACATATCTGTATTTCTGGTAAATCAAATGCTTTTAATTATTTTTATTATCTCCTTGAATTTTAGATAATTAAATGTCGATATTCTAATTTTCTTTATGGAATTTTTCAAGAATATTTTATTTTTTCTTTGCAGTATCTTTCCAAAAAGTGATATTAGAAGATAAAAAATGAATGATTCTATAGAATACTTTAGAAGTAATTTAGTTTTGTATGCATGTTCACAAAATTGTGTTTCTGTGCAAAAAAAAGTTGATGCATAAAATTTTTTTTTTGGGGGGAAAATATTAAAATTATTCTACAGGTTAATTTTTTTCTATATTTATCGTTTATTATAATATATATATATGCAGCAAGTGATGCATGCCGGTATTTTTACTTTCATACATGAAATTACCATAACAAAAAATCAATTTAAATTTAATAACCATTTTAATAAAACAAAATCTTAGCTGTATTCTTTTCTACAATTGCTTAGATGAAATAATGAAGTATGTCAATAATTTTTCATTTTTAGCTTATTAAGTGTTTACTACATTTCACATAATTCAATTAACCATTTTAACTGATGATAAAGATTATGTCTACGATTTATGCATACATACAATTTGTGCTTTACAGATGTAATGATTTTTTTCCATTGATGATTTGAATATTTCTGCAGTTGGCTCATTTTATTTATACATTTTTGAAATCACATTTTTGCTTGTTTCCAGGACTCTTCTCCACCTACAGCCAATAGTGTCTTCTCTGGATTGCACTTACCTTTTATTGGTTTTACATATACAAGTGGAAGGTATTGATATATTTTTCTTTATTTTTCTACATTTTTTAAAATTTATTTTGTTTGTAGTAACATTACCTTTTCTTTTTTTAACAGCAAAATATCCGATTTGGGTTTTTTCAAATTGGCCAATGCTGTCTGTGATATTATTGATGGTGCTCCTAGCTCTTATTTAGAGCAAAAAGTGGAAGATTTAGAAAAAGAAAAAGTGACCTTGTGAAAAAAGTGAAAGGTTGGAAAATATTTTAATTTAATTTTTTTCCCCATCAACTTGTATGCTCAAAATGTATTGTAGTAGATTGTTATTTCTGTACTCATTGTGTAAGATAGATTATATTATATATATATATATATATATATATATATATATATATATATATATATATATATATGTACTTTACTTTAAAAACATTTTGATGGGTTTGAATGGATTAAAATTTATTTCTGTAGGTATAATTCTGAATGCATGTGTGGAAAAACATACTCTTGTTTAAAATGCTCCATTTACTTGTTAAAACCAATAACTTTTTGAACTGTAGGGGGAAAACACTTTGTCCTCTTTCTCCTATAATTATATTGCATATTGTTATTTTCCATTATAGAATTTATTTTTTGAACATTAAAGAGTACATTTTGTAATGCTCTTTTTTTGTAATTTTTCACTTAGAAATGTCCAATAATGTTCAAAAAAGCTTGAGTGAAGGTGATAATGGTATTAAAAGTGGCTCTGAGAATGAAGTACGAAAACTTCAGGATGAAATAAATACACTGCGGAAAAAATCACTAGGTATGAAAGGGTTCTATCTTTGTGTTATCTTTTCAACTTAAAATTTAATTTAAATGAAGGAACATCTTTTTTAAAATCTTATTTTAATTCCTATTATTATTAGAACTAGAAAAAGAATTAAAGAAGCATCAGACTGATCATCGTAGAATTCTGACTGCAAAGCAAGACTTAGAATCAAGTCAAGATGAAAAAACTTCTCAAATAAAAGAACTGGAGAAAGTCTTAAGATCTTTAAAAGTGGAAAAAGATGAATTGCATAAAGTTAGTTTCTTTTTTTTATCTATTTTTATATTAAATATTTGTAACTGGAAGTATTTAGTTATAAATATGTCCACTTTTGAGAACAACATGTTTTAAAGTTTTTCTTATTACTGTACTACATACTTTCAATGCATTTTAAATTGTTTTTAACATTTTCTTTTAGTTAGATTTTGAGTTTGTTTTTATTTATGCAACAATTGGTAAAAATTATTTGCTTTTATGATCTCTTACGTTATAAACAATATTTTGAAAAGCGTGAGTGTTTAAGTTTTTGTTTTAAAAGTAATATACTTTTGCACAATGAATTTGTAAACTATTTGTTTCATGTATTTGATTTAAAAGAATTAAATTGCAGAATATTTGAATTAGTTTCAGATTAGTATCCTCCCATGTTTCACATAAAAAATTATATTGATTCTAATTAATATTTGGATTGTGAATTTTAGTTGACCTTTTCTTGTACTTATTATTTTACAAAATTTTAGCTTTTCATTTGTTAGCTGAAATTGTTAATAAGAAAAATATGGATAATTGTTGTTAAATATGTCTATTGGAAGGACAATTCAGACATATGAAACAGCTCAAGTATCACTGGAGTAAAACAATAAATAATAAAAAAAGAACAAGCATTTAAAGTAAGAACCAGGATAAATTAACATGGGAACAAAAAGTAAAAATTTCAACAAGAAAAGGAACGTAAGAGATGTAGTCTTTACAAGGAGTTCATGAAAGTTCTGGCATTCCAGTATAGTTTGCTTATCACAAATTATGAATACTAAAAATTAGAAAAACTGTTACAATTATATATATATATATATATATATATATATATATATTATTATAAATATATATATATATATATTATATATAATATATATATATATATATATATATATATATATATATATATATTATCTTTGGAATTTTCCCCAGTTTTTCAAATGATATTACTTGAGTTAGTTAAAAATTCATATTGATGGCATTTTCTTAGGTGATTTTTGTACGGGTTTCCTTATCCCTTTTTTTTTCTTTGCTACATTTTTTAAGCTTTTTTAAAAAAGTTTTAGGATAATTAAATAATATTAATGTGGAAACTTTATTAATTTAGGAAGTGATTGAATCTCAGGAAAAACTCAAATTGCAATCAAAAGAGTTGAAAGATGCATTAGCACAGAAGAAATCTGCAATGACAGAGTACACAGAAATTAGTGACAAGTAAGTATAATATTTTATCTTGAAATATTTGAGAAAGGTTCATGAACAGATGTATTAAAACCTTTAAATTACCATATTTACTCATCTAAGCCACCATCAGTTCTAAGCCACACCCTCAATTCTCTGTACGTTTTTGAGAAAAAATTGTGTAAAAGGTTCATCAATACATAATACTTAAGAAATTTTTAAAAAAAGTGTTAATGAAAAATAATAAGAAGTTAATAATTAATTTATTTGACCAGTATTAAAAGTTTTCAAATGCATACATGGACTTATAATTACTCCACTCATCAGTATCCTGCTTCAAAAATGATTTGTCACTCCTATTGTCACAGCTGACTTCGAAATGAGTGCAGGTGTCACCATTTTCCCACACAGGGTTGTCTTCCGTGCCCTCCAATGTATTTGTTATGCAAACTTTTTTGGAAATGTAAAAAAATTATTAAAGAATGTTGAACATTTACAAGCAAAAATTGTATTTTGTTTACGCCATTGACATGTATTTGTTTCAGCCGTATCAAATCTTCAGTGGCCGCTGCTCAGTTTCCATTGTTTTGTGCATATAAAATTTCTTCCCTTTTCATACTTGCATTAAAGTGAACTTGTTTTTGGTGCTATTTCTGATATCTTTGATGTTTAGATGGTTGAAAGAAAGCTATGCAAATAAATATGCTAAATACGATGAGGCAATGATGTTTAGGATGCCCTAGATACTGGAGATAAACTGTGAAATGTGATAAGTCTCCTATGCAAGTGGCCTGACTGGATGGCTACATTTTTCCTTTTGAAAGGATTGGAAACTCAGTTTACCCCATCCAACAAATGTTTTGCCTTCGATTCTAAACCGCACCCAATTTTCAGAAGCATTCACACTGGAGTAATAGTGTGGCTTAGATTCGAGTAAATAGGATATTTATATTTATCTATTTTTATTGTTCTTAAAAGAAGATTATTTTTTTGTGTTTTTAAATTTTTGTCAGTAATTGAATATTTAAAAATTGTCAGTACAATAACATAATAATAAAGCGTTGAAAGTATATAAACTTAAACTCTTTTGCTTTTATTATATTCTTTTCATAACTGCTTTATTTCTACTATTTATTTTTAAATGACTGAAAAAAAAACTTTGAAATTGAACTTTTACATTGCTTTTATGTATTTAAATATTTTTTATATTTTTTTGTTTATATATATTTAATCTTTTCAAGCATCTTTTTATCATTCAATATTCTTTATTAAAAAATGTCTTTTCCATTTGTTCATTATTTTTTAATAAGTTCCATTAATTTTTCTTCAGCAATTAAGTTTTTATTTGTACTTCAAATTGCTTTTGTGCTTTAAGCTAATTACTTTGTATGTGAACCATAACCTTCAGATTTAAGTTTTCCTTTTCCCCTAAAAGGTTATCAGAAGTAAGAGCTCAGAAACAAAAGCTATCTCGTCAATTGCGTGACAAAGAAGAAGAACTTGAAAATGCCATGCAGAAAATAGATGCTTTTCGACAAGACATGAGAAAAGCTGACAAGTTACGTAGAGATGTAAGTTATATTAGTTAAAAATTCTTGTAAAATAATTTAACCCTCTCGCTGCGCAACCCGTGATTTCCATGGGCAATGTAGATGTAGCAAAATTTGCAAAACTCGCAATTTCCATGAGTATGCATTTTTCCAACTATTTAGCTGTGCAACCTGTGCTGCTCTTGTTTATGTTTTCATTTATGTCTTTATGATCATATTTTAATGATCTAATTCTATATTTTAAAATAAACTCTTTTTACAAAAATTTCATGTATTTTCTAACTCTAAAATGTAGATCTCAAACATGTAATAAAACATTAAGCAATTTTTGAACCTACTTTGATAAAATGACTATGCTGCAAGTGGGTTGATGCAACTATTAAAATTTAACTCTGTGCAAATATATTCTCAACATTTTGTGAGTAAATTGTCAAACAGAATGTATACATGATATTAAAATCTGACTTTTCTGCTAAGTTAATTTAAAATAATCCAATTACTTTTTAATTACAAATTAAAGAAAAAATATTTTAATTAAATTTTTTTAAATTAGTCTGATATGAATATTGCAATTAATTAGTGCTTCTTGAACATTAACTTATGTTATGCATTTAATACTTGAATGGTTATTCTTGTGTATTAAAAATTTTAGACAAAGTAAAATTCTATTTTGCTTCAATTTTTTATGATTGCGTAGAAGTGAATATTAAGATTTTGTGAAAGAAATTGTTTTAAAGAGAATAAATATAATTTGTATTTTGAGCCTTTGCTAAGATTTTCCGTTTTTGAAATTGTTTTGTTGAATTTATTATTATTATTATTATTTTTTTGGTCTTAGAAATGTATTGAAAGTTTTGTTTAAAAAAATAATAAAAAACTTGGTGCATAATTTTTATTTGTTACCTATTTATATTTCTTTCAGTTTGATATTTTTTTGTTCTATAACAAATACATTATGTACCAAACTTCCTAAATTTAAATTTTTTGTTAGACTATTTTCTACTTTTTAATGTAGTGTAATGTAGCTCTTAATGTAGCTTTTTAAAAAAAATGACCATTTTATTTATTTAGCTTGAAATCAGACTCGAAGATCACAAATCTGATTTACTGAAAGAACAGAGGCTGAGAGAAAGATCTGAAGAAAATGTACGTCGCCTTGAATCAGAAGTAGAAGCTTTAAAGCGAAGACATGTAGGCAGGGCATTTTCCCCTGAACAATCAGATAACACCCAAGAATTAAACAGGTATGAAGTAAAAATTTGTATTAGCTCTATCAAGTATGATAAATATTGTTTTCATTTGCTAACTTATACATCAATGTAAGTTGACAATCTCATTAAAACGAAGGGGAAAAAAAATTATTTTGTCAGTTTGATGTGAGAAAATAAAAGTAAAATTACTTTAGATCACACACACAAACAAGTGTTTCTGAAAAGATTGTGAAGCATAAACAAATTCTGTTTGGGGAAATATATATTAATATTAAAATTTTTAAATCTGTTAGTTATTTTCAATAAATGAAATTCAATTTTATAGATATAATAATATAATTGTATTACAAATTTTAAATTTCTGATTTTTTTCGTAAGCCAATTTTTAATAGTTACATCTATTTTCAAATTGACAATTGCATTTAAACAGAATTTTATTTTTAAAATCTACATTGCAATGGAAAGAATTTGTATATAACCACATTTTTAAAAATGCTCTGATGAAAGACATGGGGCTGCGATAACTTAGTGGTCAAGGTAACCGACTCATGGCTGGAATGTCATGAATTTGAGCCTAGGATCGCCGAAGACCCGCGTTGCAGGGAGGGGGTATGTACATTAAATATGTTGTGGCTCAAATGTCCTCCCATTGGTGAGGAAGTTAGGAGAGGGGGTGCCAGCTCAATTGTTCTGCTTACCTGATCATGGTTCAAAATTACGAGGTCTGTCGTTATAGCCCTTGTGTAGCTGAAGAGTGTGACATTAATGTTCACTTATTCACTCACCCACCGATAAAAGAGAAGTAAGGAAAAAAAATTGTTCATTTTTGTTATTGTTTTTGTAAAGAAGTGTTTTTCTTTTAAGTGATTGCTTTTGAAATGAAAAAATGTTTTCCTTTTTAGAGTTTTAATAATGGCTGTGTGTAGCCAAGTGGTTATAACTGGCCAGCGTTGTTTCTTTTGAGCCATTGGTTCAAGTCTTGGTTCCATGAAGCACCCACTAAGCTGAAAAGCTGATGTTAAATCTGTCTAGGCTCAAAGTCGTCAAGTTGGCATAGTATGGAAATTTAGAGAGTAGGGTACAAGCTCAGGTGTCATCCTGATAGATAGACCATGTTTCAAAATTAAGAGGCCTATTGCCATTAACTTGAGATACTCCTGAGTGTGACATAATAAACAAAGATTTTAGTGTGAAATTTCTATCCAAAATGTTTTATTCAGACACAAGACTTCCATATTTATTATAGTAAAAATTAAAACTAATGTAAGGAATTAATAATTTAGAAGTAATTTACATTCTTTATATGTGAAAGTAATATTCATTTAATTTATTAATATAAACTAATTTTAAAGTATTAAGTATAATTAAATTTTTTTTTTAATCTCTGCATTAAAATACCATTTAAATTCATTGCCACTTATCACATTGCAGATTGAAAATAGAGCTTGAAAATTTATCTACTCAACATAAAGAAACCATTCTACAATTGCAGCAAAGGCACACTGCTGAAATAGCTGCTTTGAATGAACAGTTGCAAGAAGCTGAAGTTTCAAAATCTAAAGCTGAAAAAGAAGTAATCTTATTTTTGTTTTTCAAATGAAAGAAATGCTTTGTAAATGTTAAGAATGTAATAGGTATATATTTAAAAACAATAAATTCAATTAGTGTTTAAAATGGTAATGGTTATTTTTATGCTCTGTATTGAAAGATTTAACTTATTCAGATATTTTGTATTCTTGGAAGGAAACTAACAAAAAAGTACCATAAAACGTTGACTTCTTTTTTTTTTATATTGTTTTCATTTATGAATACTGTTATGCATATTTACAATTCTCTGACTCAATAGTTGAAAACCACATATCTTATTTTTTAAAATTTCTTTTGCAGGTTGCCTTTTTTAAAGACAAAGTTGAACAAGTTCGATCGAAATGTATGTATTTAAATATTTCTTTTGACACTTCAGATCAATGGTTCTTAAACTATTACGCTTCAGATCAGTGGTTATAAACTATAAGGGTTCGGGCCCCCGGGGGGTCGACCCTTCGGGGGTTCCGGAAAGGTCTCATTTAATATTAAGATTTCCCCCTTTAAAATTGAAAGGTGTGCCATCCTAGACTAGATCACTAAATTGCCCCCAATGAAATAACTTCTAGAACATGTATTGCAAACAATAATTTTAATTCAGTTTTTTTATTGTTTGCATCTACATTGTTCATGTTTTCTTAAAGGATAAAGAAAGTTTTAAAAGAGTCTGTATAAGTAGCAGAGGTACTCTTAGGATTATGTAGGAATCTTTAAATCATTCAGCCATGTGTTGGGAGTCAGGGAGATGTTTTTAAAATCTTGGGGTCCGCGTTGTCAGGCTGATACATAAAGGAAGCCATAGTGATTAAAAGTTTAAGAACTACTGCTTTAAATAAATAATTCCACATTATTTATATTTAGCTTTGTGAGTGTAATTTTCAAAAATTATGCAATGTAATGAAGTTATTTCACAGGATGTGCTTCTTTTTGTATGATAATCTGTTACTACTTATGTAAAATAATGTCACTAAAAGACTTATTTGAAACTTTTTTTTTAGAATTCTAACTTTTTAATTCACATTCTGTTTTGGATAATAAACAATAACTTTTATAAGATTCTTTTTTATAATAGAAAATAATTGTACATAATCAATCCTAATCTGCTTTAAAATGAGTATTTATCTATTTCCATTTTTCAAAGTTGTGAGTTAAAAATTCTGTAATGAAATTAAAAATGCCAAATATTTAGAATGCTCAAATTTTTAATAATTTAGAATTGCATTTTTTTCGAGAATTGTTTTTAAGAAAATGATTTATTTAAGTATGTAGCAAATATATTTAAAATGTATACAAAATTATCTATTTGTTCCATAAAAATGTTAATGCTCCAAAGTTGAAGATTTTTATTGTAAACACAAATAAATTGTTTCAGTTAAATGTATAAACTAAGCATTTATAAAGTATTGTATTTATTATTATTTATACAGTGTTATTTATTTCAAAGGGATTATATATATATATATATATATGTTATAGCAGTTAGCAATAGCAATCACTAGTATATGACTAATGATTACAGATATATGAAAGATTTGTTCAAATGAAAGTAGGACTGCAAAAATATTTTGCAAGCATTCGTTAATTGCCATATAGGTATAATTGGAATTTAACAGTGATACATAATCAATATTACAGTGAGTAAATGAAGAGAAATTATGTTTATATAATCATGTTAAAATGTGAACACAAACATTTGTCTTAAGCAAACAACATCCAGTAAGACATTAAGGACAGTTTATTTGTTTATACAGAGGAAATCAATTATTGTATTTATAAACTGTCTATTATTCACGATTTCCTTACTTATTAAAGCCACTATCCCAAGCTTTGCAAGATTGTGAATACTGGCTTTAATGTCTTTGTTGCTTGTAGAATCATGCATAGACCCAGGGTGTAGCTACCGCCATATTCGCAGTTTCAATGATATGGTGCCCCTCTAGCTAATGGGGCCCCAACATGTGTAACTACAGTTATAGTACCACTAACTGGGCTTTCTTTTCTAAAAAGGGCCCGAAGGAGTTTTGATACGGTGCCCACTCAAAACTAGCTCAAACAAGTGCATAGACTCATGATTATTGGCAAACTTGCATACCTTCATTGCCTTTTTCAAAGTTCTGAATTTATAAAAATCTCCAGATGATAGGTGGAATTGTCTTGTGTGTGTTGATGACCATGAACTTCCCCTTGGTTACAAACACCCTTTGGCACACAAAAGTTGAATTGCATTTTGTTTTGCTCCTTGGAGGAAGCCATGGCATTTCTCATTGGTTCTGGCACATTTCTATTTGCAAAATCCCACTTCCATTGAACAAGTTATAAATATACATAGATAACTATGATTTATTTCAAGAACATTTGTTTTCTAATAGAATAATTGTACCCTTTTTTAATATAGCTCATCTGAACATCAAGAACTCTTGAAAGAAATCAAACGTGTTCATGAACGGGATAAAGCAATGTTGCAAGATGAGTTAAGGAAAATGAGCTTAGATATTGAAAAGGTAACTATATCACGCTAAATCAAGAATTATGTAAAAATAAGTATGTAAAAAAAGTATGAATTATGTATGTAAAGAAAGTATAAATTAAAATTTTTTAGAATAATTAACCAATTATTAAATATATATGTCATAATGTAGTTACAATTAAGTTATATATGCTTGAATTGTCAAAAAAGTAGAATGATCCATTTTTCTCCAATTTCAAATATACATTGGCATAATCTTATTGGCTATAATGCTGAGTGGGTAATTAAAAATGTTTTTATGTAATTTATATATATTGTTGCCAGGAAATTTTTGAAGTGAAAATTATTTACTCAATGAAAAAGTATAAAAATTGCTGCCTTTAAATTGTTTTATTATCTGAAATTTTAATGTATAAGTTAAATGAATGCAATTATTTTGTTTGTGAAACTAAATTTGTTGTATATGATTTGTAGTATATGAAGACATTGAACAAAGTAGAAGAAGAAAAGAGACGCCTGGAGAATGACTTTGTTTTGATCAAAGATAAAAAAGATTCTATCAATCAATGGGAAGCACAGATTAGTGAAATCATTCAGTGGTAAGTTCTGTGTATTTATTGGAATAAATGTGTTTAAATGATTTTTATATGTTTAAAAAAGTCTTTAACTCAATTTTAATATTTATTTTTGAATGAACAGATGGTATTAAACTCTGAATATTGAAAAGAATGTTTTAACAAAAGAAAATTTTTTTCATTTTAAAACTTCATACTATTAATTCGATAAAATTTAAGTTCAATGGATGTTTGTTACAATATATTGTAATGTAATATAAGGCAACATATTTATTATTATTATTAAGTATTATTTATAACAAACTTTCAGATGAAGATTTATTTTGGTTATGAAATGAAAACATTTCTATTTTTTTGTAGCATCTTAGTACTGTGTTAAAATAAGTTATTTGTAATGCAAAATTAATTTTGAGAGGAGACTAGAATTAATTCTAAAAATTTTGTGCATCTTAGTTAACTATGCTGTATATTTAATTCTTTTGAATTATCCAAATGTATCATATAAGTTTTTCCATGAAATGATTATTAAATAAACTCAGTGGTGCAACAGCCCATGAGGGCCATGGCTTACTGTGCCCATCTCAGTATTCGTGACCTTGGGCACTGAGGTGCATGAGCAGATGTTCCAATCAGGTGGTCAATCTGATGTGAAGTCCCCAGAGTTAAGTTCCCAAGCACATGGTTAGGACTCATTTATTGACCTACTAAAGGTATGAAAGGCTGAGTCAACCTTGCCCAGCACATGATTTGAATCTTGTACCAGCAGGGGGAAGTGGGATACACTACTACTCAACCACAAGGCTTCATGTCTAATAATATCATAACTAAATAATTATCCTTGAAAGATGATATTATGTAAATGAGTCTGCATTTCTGATAAATTGAATTATTCTATTTGTGTATAAATATTTTTTATACTGCATAAAGTTATTTTGACATTTTTCTTGTCTTGCATTGAAGTTTTTACAAGGAATTGTGGGTTTACAGTAATGGTTTATTTATTTGTGAATGCTTCCTATTTCAACATGAAGAATTAAAATACTAAATACTTTCATATTTTGAAATTTAATCATTTGCGTTACAGGGTGAGTGATGAAAAAGATGCCAGAGGTTATCTGCAAGCCCTGGCTACAAAGATGACTGAAGAATTAGATGCATTAAAGATGACTGGTGTTCCTCCTACCTCTACAGTTGTATGTATATATTTGAGTCTTTTCTGTTTAAAGTACTTTGATTCTTAAGAAATATATTTGCAAATTATGTTATGGCTATATACTTTAGTGTTTACATGCCAAAATGTTGTATGTAGGAAAAGAACTGGAGAAATAGGAGATCACAGAAACTTGATAAAATGGAATTGCTAAATCTTCAGTCAAGCCTTCAAAGTGAAATCCAAGCCAAACAGGCTATAAGTCAAGAGCTTAGTAAAGTTAGAGCAGAATTTGTTGCTGAGCAAAAGTATTTATACCATTCTATTTATTTATTATAAATATAGAATGTTTTTTTTTATACTTAAAAGAATTTTTTAAACATTTGGGTGACATTTAATTTTGTGTTATTTGTTCTAATTCTAGCAGTAATGCTTAGATTAGGATTAATATTTTATAAATGGGTTGAAAATGTTAGCAATTTATGCCATTTTCATACCATTATATATATTATTTCATACCATTTATACCATTGATCAATAAATCTATGGCATTCTTTTTATCAAAAGATTTTCATGACTATGGGAAATTATGTGCAATATATTAATTTTTTAAAATAAAAGTATTGGTTAATTTTGAATCTAGTGCATAATTTTTTCTATCTGTGTTGGAAACTGTTTTTTAAAAGATGGTTTAAACGAGATGTTCAAAAAAGTATTTAATAATTTAACTATGTGTAATTATCTTTTGTTTTCTTGTATTATATAAAATAAGGTCAGTTTCTTTAAAAAATATTTTAATATAATATTTATTTATTTTGCTTTTTACTTTGATTCCTAACCCATTGAAAATAATCTGAAAGATGAACTAAGTGTAATGTTAATTAAAAACATTGCAAACCCCCAATTACCATTTTAATATGAAAATTTTGGGGCGATATAACACATGGATCAATAAGCCCCCAAGACTAACCCAGAGAGGGGGCGCCGTATTTAAAACCAGTAACCAGGTTTTTCAGGTAAACCTTTGCTTAAAAGGGGTGTAAAAATTTTAAGTCGCCCGGACCGGGGGCCAGCTGAGTTATGAGGTTGGAGAAAAAGTCGTTTTGGGTAGTTTTTTTTAAAAAGGGAAAAAAAACGAGTTTTGTTTTTTGGAAAAAAACATTTTTTTTAAGGGGAAAAAACACTGTGCGGAAACAATGGGTTAAAAAATGTTCCGGACTCTTGTCCATAAAAAAGGAAAACGATTTGTCGTTGGTTTGGGGTTTTAAAAGCGGGTCGCCACCGACACAAATGGGAAACCCGGGGTAGCCCCCTTGTGGAAGCCCTACAACGGGGGAAAAAGGAGTGAATTGACAAAATTATATAATGAAAGATGGAAAAAATGAAGCTCCCCCGGGGGATTGCTGAAGGGTGAAAAGATATCATATGGAAGTGTATTTTTTTTTTATCCTCCCCTGAAAAATTGGAGGGATGAAAAAAGGGTTTTTCCCAAATGGGTGCCGGGTTGCTTTGATGGAACAAAACAACAACGGTGATGATTCAGAAAATTTTTTATCGCTATTTTCTAACAAAAAAAATTTCTTTGGGGTTTTCCCTACCATGGGCCAAAAAATGGGTACATCACTACCCCCCAGAGTCGGGGGCAGTCATCTGAGTGGCCACAGCTGGCAAATTTGAAAACGCGGGAGTCAGCTGGGAAAGTCATGGCGCGTTTTGGGATTCCCATGGTGTGATTTTCATTGACTACCCCGAAAAAGGTAACCCATTTAAAAGTGATTATTATATTTGACTTGCTGGTGCGTTTTTGGGGAAAGGGGAAAACGCCAAAAAAAGACCCCACATGCAGAGAAAAAAAACCCTTTTTTCCCCCAAGACAATGCACCCCCCCACAAGTCGGATTTAAAACAAAAAGGCAAAATTGGGAATTGGGGTTTTATTTTTCCCCCATACCGCCGGGTTTAGCCCCAGGACTACTGGGGGGTTTTTCTGATCTTAAAAAAAAAGCTCCCGGGAAAAAAATTTGGCTCAAAATGAGGAGGTCATCCGAAACCGAAAACTTATTTTAAAACAAAAAATAATTTTTTTTTAAACATTGTATTGAAAAAAATTTGGAAAAACTTGGGGCGATTGTATCACCCCCGGTGATTATGTTGATGAATAAAAAAATTTTTTTTTTCAAAAAAAGTTTTCATTTTGGGCCCCGGTCTTATTGATCCATGTGTTATTGTTTGAATTGTGTTCGAATGACATGTTGAATGTTTTGAATACAAAGTGGTTATATTTTTACAGAGAGCATAAAGATTGCTTACAAAAGATCGAATTTATGAAAAGGGATATTCTGAAAAAGGATGCTCAAATAAAAAAATTACAAAAATTTAATCTGGTGATAGCTGTGGGGGTTCCCCAAAATTTTTTTTATACATTTATTTTTCAACAATTCCTTTTTTAACTATTTAAATTATTTGTTTAAGTTAGTTGTCTTGTAAGTATCTTTGTCTTGTGTTTACTATTAATATATTGGTTTAATATTTTGTCTAGTATGCTGCAATGCACAAAAATAGAATGTGAATAAAGTAAATGAAATGATTATCTTAATATTTTCTTACTTGATTTGTCTTAATTTTCCCCTTAAAAATGAAGGTAAGTGAAACATAGCAGTCATTTTCAAGTATGAAAGCTTAATTATAAATAATTGATAAATATGCTTCATTACTTTTACAATTTCATAAGCGTTACAAAGATTTTTAAGATACCTATTTGTTATTTTTGTTTTAGGGTTGATTTAGTACTTGAATACTAGAATGTATTAGTTACTCCATTTTATAAAAATTACTTCTAAAATAAAAAAACATTTTTCTTTTGACTGTTTGTGGAATTTTTTGTCTTGAGTTCAGATTTTCTTCAAATATGTTTATACATATCTAAAAGTGTTGATATCAATATTAAAACAGTGTTATGAATTTTATTGAAAAATGAAGCATGTATTTGATTGGTGGTGGTCTAATAGCTTTCTTAAGCCTGTAGGAGAAAACATTTGTTTTCTACTTTCATTTGAGATACTTTTTACTACTTATAATTTTCTCGTGTCCAGTGTATACCATCTAATGTTTGTCTTAGAACTTAATACAATATTTAAAAGAAATTTATTTGCATTATTTCTTGTTAACACATTTCTTCTTTTCCTCTTTTCTATATTTAATTTTCTGTTCCTTTCTTATTAACATAGCTGCTGATGTTGCAGAGGTTCAGTGTCAAAATGGTAATAAGTTATTAATATTATTCTGTTTTCATCAATGTTTTTTTAATATTAAAAATATTAAAACAATTCCATTATATCAAAAAAATTTGTTTTTAATATTATGGATGTTTTTATGTGATAAATAACTTATTTGCAATTATTTTTTAAGTTATGAATAATTGGTATTTGTTTGTTGCATTTCTTTAAATAGTGAAGATCAACTGAATATTAAGTGTTGAATTAATAACCTCAATGACAAAATTTTGTATTAAATAAATGTAATTAGCTAATTGAAATAAATATGAAAATGAAATATTTTAAGCTACTTTATCATTATACCATCTTTATACTTAATTTTTTTAATTAAAACAAATTACATATTTGTAACTTCAATGAATTTTTTTTTAGTATTTTAAAATATATTTATTCAGAATATTATGTTATATTGCCTAAAATTCTTAAAATATATTTTTGTTAATTTATTGTCTTCTTTTATAATAAAGCTAAATCATTTATTTTTTAATCTAACAAGACTATTTTTAGAAATTTATGGAATGTTATTATTGCATTTACATAAATAGCTGCTTAACTGAAATGAAAAATTCTATGTATTTTTTTTAACGATAATAAACACTTAAAAATACTGTAAAATGACAGACTTTCTTAATTGTGACATGATAATATTTGAAACCTAATTTGCTTATTCTGATCTCCCACAAAAATTATATTTCATGTACTTAAATAATTTTTGTTTGCTATTTATTTTGATAAGTATTGATGAATTTGAAATATTCATATATATTTTTTCCCTCTTTTTTTCTCTTGCTTCAGGGGATAGTGATCAGAAACTTTTAATTGATGGTAATATTCATGTTTCTAATCAAATGTTTAAACATAAAAATATATTTTTTATTATATTGTTTCATAGTAATTGATGGAAATTGCTGTATTATTATTAACTCTCCCATTTTCCCATTTTTAGTCCTTGATCGACCATCATCAAGAATGTCATTTTTGGACGAGTTCCTAAAGAATACTTCACAGCGATTGGCTCACAGTGACAGTGGAGAATCTGCAGGAGCTGGTGATGAAGCTGACGTAGAAGACAATCAACCAGCATCTGGAGCTAGTAGTAAATCTACAGCTTCTGAAGCTAGTGCTGTATGTTTATTTTTCATTTCAAGGGTTACCTGCAAAAATATATTGGCATATTTGCAGTGTATCAAAATTTTAAGCACATTTATTTAATAACCATAACTAAAATTATGGATGGTTAAAAAAGTTGAGGTTTTTGTGATGGAATATATTGATGAGGTGTTTATTCATTATTAATAAGGAAATATTTTGTAATTTAAGAACATTTTTGACATGAAGAATGGGAAAGGTTTGTCGTGTTACCTATAAATTAAAACAGGCTGTTGAAAAATAGAAAATAATCTTTGTGGAAGTTATATACAATATAATTTGCAGTTACAATTGACAAACTTTAAAGAGAATAATCCAGCTGTTCTAACATGCTTTCATAAAGTAAGGGAATTCGTTTTTAGTTTGATCCTTCTAAAACTTGCACATCTTTTTTGTCTTTATTCATTTGAATTGAGCTGTATGCAGTTTGTGTTATACTTCAGAAAAGCAGTCGCCAAGGAAAGACTAACCATGTTTATTACTATTCAGGAAATGTACTGAAATGTGTACTTTTTCTAGCAGGGAGGGATTAAATACAGTTATCCCTTATCTTTGAACTTATTGCATATTTCAATCTATCTTTGTTTATTAATTGAATAGTCATTCCTATTGTAACTGTCTAGATTCTGAGACATGGATGCTGTTTGAAAATTTCAGAATTAGATTGATTAGTTTCTAATGAGCAATTATTAATATAATTTTAAAAAATGTAAAGCAAAATTTTTTATGATTCCTTTTGCATTTGTTAGATTGTGAAATAAGTATCTATTTTCAGATTTTACTATAAAGTAGCACAGTGAATTGCTTTTACAAAGGGTGTGTCCTAGGGTCGGACCCCAAGGACACTTGATTTTCTGATTGATTATAATTTTAGTATATAATGCATAAAATTTGATTAAATATTTGTTTTAATGATTAGTTTATTAACTAATATACTAATTATTTTATTCAATAATTAGTTTTATATTTTTGTTTCAAAATCAGCAAAATCAAAAGGAGCATGAAGAACAATAATGGTGGACTTCGGCCTACTTTGAGAAAAATTTCTGTAATGCTTCTGGAAGTAGCCCTCTTATTATATATGCATTATAGGAGATTCTGCTGTTTCATGAATCTATCGATTTATCTAATGAGTGAGAAAAGTTATTTATATTGTTGCATACAGGGAAAGAGGCAAAGAATTATAAATATACCCTTCCAAATGATGAATTGCATGAAATTATTTTTTGTATTGCTATATGTATCAACTCTCCTAATTATACCACCTTATTTCAATTCTTTTTTTTTGTATCTACTATTTTAAAAAATTCTTTTGTCATACAGGATTTTTAGCTTTGAAGAATTCAATTTTGTTCATTCTTTTTTAGGATAATTTTACCTTTTCTCCTGTGATAGACTCAAGGCCTGTAATTAGTTTATTGAGTCCAAAGGTATTTTTAACAAATATTTTTTTAATGTAATTTACCTTTAATTAAATCTACTATGTAACATTTGTCTGATATTTATACACTATGACTGATTATGAGATATTAATTTTAAAACTCTTCAAAAATCTTTTTATTGAATTGCTTAATAATTGTTTTTATTCTGTCTCCTAGCCTAAAGCTCACCAATTCTTGATTAGAACATTTCCGTCTCCAATCAAATGTAACCATTGTACTTCTCTTATGATTGGTTTATGTAGACAAGGTGTTGTCTGTGAAGGTGAGTTTATTATTTTTTGGACTACATTACAACATTTCTGAATGCTGTAGTTTAATATTTAAGGTTCCAGTAGCAGAGTTGCCTACATAGCCAAGTTGCAGGTTCAAAACCTAGTCCCACTGTAAACCTGCCGTGTACAGGGGCTAATGCATATCAAGTCAGTTGTGGCTCTCTCTACCAATGATATGGTGCGGAAGTGCGGTGCACCTGAGATAGCAACCTGCTATCTCAGGTGTCTTCCTAGTCACTTGATTGCTTTTCAAAATTGCAAAGTGCGTCACTAGTAGCCTTTGTGTTGTTACAATGGTGACATAAGTTAAAAGCAAACCAGATCTAAATTTAATTTTTGATACTTAAAAAGTTTTATTTTTACCGTTTGAAATTAAATTTTATTTTATTTCTATTGTACATATTATATCTAAATTATGAATTTAAAAGTCACTAGTAATTTTTTAAATAATTGTATACTACCCTCTGAAATTGAGGCACTTATTTTTAAGCTTTTTCATTAAAAAACTATAGTATTAATAAAATTTGTGGTGTGCATCAACCATTGTTACAAACTTTAAGAAAGCATTCAGAAACAATACCCACCACTTTTACTTTAAAGAAATGGACATTTATGTAAGAATGAGAGAAAATGTGCAAAATGCTTTTTTGCTTGAAGGATTTTATTAAGAATCATTTTGTGGAATAAATGAAATGGCTATTTGAGTCTCCATATCGGAATTCAATGCAGTATATATGGGATTCACTTCATAGTGCATATTTGTGCTTTTCCTCCAAGTTCATTAAAGGAACTGGAATAAAGGTTACCACATGTCAGGCCACTTCTCATTTTGTTGTCTAAAAACTTAATTGGCTGCCTAAAATGTCAATGGGGGCAATGCATTTCAATTACGGATAGACACATCTTAGTACAACCCACTTTAGTAATGTTTACATAACTTTTTTTCCTCATAAAACTGTGAAGTATTGCTTCCTCTAAGAATAGATTTTTCTGCCAAGGGTGCTTTTTTTTAAATAAAAATCATTTGTGTTGAGCTTATGCAGATTTGTTGCATCCAATAAAAAACTATTTAGTGTATGTTTCCTCCAAATTTCTTGAGTTAGTGTTCATTCATTTTCAGGTTAGACACAAACAGGTTGTACCTTAACTTCTGTATGGCCTTTGCATGTATATATAGACAAATACACATTTCTTGGATTTCTATTAAAAATGAATTTAAAAATTGGTTCAATTCATTATTTTGTGTATTATTCATTCTAGTAAATGAAGTTGTAGTATTGGGGACATGTTTAGCCCAGTTTATCCATTTTTCTGTGCTTGGTCTTTCACTTGAATTACAAGTAGTACCTGAAAAGCAAAAAAATGCAATAAAATTGATTATACAAAAATTTTGCTTCATTAGTTTTTTTTAAAAAAATCAAATGCAGTTTAATATAGAAATAATGACACAGAAGGGAAATTTGTAATCTGATCTACTTGTTAAACTAAACAATTCTTAAACAAGTTTTATTTAAACTTGTTTTGCTATCTCTTCAATTGTGCTTTCTTTTTCTTTTAGTGTGTGGTTTTGCCTGTCATGTTACATGTCAAGAAAAAGTTCCAGCTGTGTGTCCTGTACCATCTGATCAAAGTGAGATCTTTTTTTTTAATTTTTTTTATCCATAAAATCAGCTACTTTGAGACTATTAAAAAAGAAATTTTAAATGGAAAATGAATTTGACAAGTAGAACTACTATTTGATTATAATTGTTATTACTATTATTATTGATTACTGTGTGTGTGTGTAGTAAAACCTTGGATATGAAGATATACATTCATATTTCACCATGTTGAGAACACCTTCAAGGTATTAGCTTTTCTAAAGTTTACAGTTAGTTAAATTAATCAAAATTCATACTTAAAAGAATTAAATTTTAAATCAATCTTGAATTTTCAGACTCATTAATAATTTATCTTTTTCAAGTATCTCAGCCCAATTTTTTCTGGGAATAATGTCATCCTTTCATTTTAATTCTCTTAATCAATGTACAGTTGAAGCTTTAGATGTATGAACAAATCTGAACGAAGACATCTTAATCACTGGTTTGATTTAAAATTTTATGACCAATAATTTTTTTGTTTACAGTACTAAAAAAACAATTTTAATCAGTTAAGTTTGTTGTCATGCATAATAATAATAAGTTCCACTTGGAATTAATACATTTAAAAAAAGCATTTTGCTTTCGGCTTATTTGAATATTTTGTCTATTACAAAATTTTATTTACTTCTATTAGTTTTGCATACTATTGTCTTTATCATTCATAATATTAATTGTGCATACAGATTTCTTTCTTTCCTCCATCCCTCATTGGACTTGCATATTCTTGCTATTAATGTGCTTACAATTTCTTGGGATTGTAATCTGTTTTTTCATGCCAAAAAACATCTCTTTATATTTGTTTTTATATTTTTATTAATAGAAATTAATGGAACTGCCGTGTTTGCTCGAATTTAAGCTGCATCCCAAATTCTCAACAAGTCTTTGTTGAAAATGAAAAATAGTGTAAAATAGTTTAGAACTGTAATTGCTCTAATTGCCTCAGCCAACGAATTTTTTTCAAATTTGATTCTCTAAGTTCCACCTGATTTTCAGTAGCTTTAATATCGGGAGAAAAAGTGCGACTCAGATTGGAGTAAATACGGTACATTCTATTTTGTGATGGCTTGTCTTTTAAGCATTTTTATGGAATTTTTTTTTTATTACCAGTAAAACGATATAACTTTTTTTTTATCATTTATTTTTATGTATTTTAAGAGTACATATATAAATGTTTAGCCAAAAATATCCAATAGAACATGAGTTACAGTGCTCTGAACACACCCGCCTCAAAAAAGGGATGCTCACTTTCTTCACGATTCTGGCTGTGTGATTGGCTTACCTGAAATAAATAAAATTAAGGGTGTTTTAATCTGTAAGCTTAAATTCACTGAATGGACTATACTCAAATGAAAATATCAAAAATTGGATTTTTGTTAGACCTCTGAAGAAACAAAAATTGGATTTTTGTTAGACCTCTGAAGAAAAAGTTTTGAATTTCATGGGTTTTTTTGTTATAAAAAATAGAAATATTTTGACCTTTCTAATGTTTGTAGTTCATTTGGGGCTGGTATATGTGCTGAGTCTACCCTATAAATTTGAAGTCATTCAGTCAAACCGTTCTTGAGATATGATGGAGGAAAGTTTGAAGAACACAGTTTCGTGAAAAATGAGTTTAAAGTTTCAAGTCCGATGAAAACAATAAAAATCTTAACTTAGTGCTACAAACAGCTGCTCTTTTGCACTTTACACACTTGCTTCTTTATAATGACTTCGAATTTTAAAAAATTAACTTTACCACTGTATTCTACACATGTTAAGAAAGCAATTTATGAAAAAAAATTGATTTTTTGAACCCATCACATGGGTGTAAAAATATCAACTTAATCTAGTTGTAAAAAATTTTGAATCAAACCACATCCTTTAATGAAATAACTTTTGCAGTATTTTTATTTCATTCATAGTTTTTTTTTTTTTTTATAATTTGTAATGTTTTTTTTTTTTTTTTTAGATATTTAGCAAATTTTCAAATTGCAGTATTTGAATATAAAAGGACAATAGTATTAACATTAAATGTCTTTTTTGTATGAAGTGAGAAATATTTGAATTGACAGATAATACTTTTATTTCAGTTAAGAGACCTGTTGGTATTGATCCTACTCGGGGTATTGGCACGGCATATGAAGGATATGTTAAGGTAAATATTTTAGGATTTACAGTTAGTTAAGAACTCTTGTAGTGTTTAATATTTTTCTCAATTTTTATTCAAAATCCTGAAAATGTGCAAATTGTCCTACTTTTCTTTTTAGGTTCCTAAACCTGGTGGTGTTAAAAAAGGTTGGATGAGGCAGTTTGTAGTTGTATGTGATTTTAAATTATTTCTGTATGATTTAGCTCAAGATAAAAGTACACAGCCCAATACTTGGATTTCTCAGGTTTTGGATATGAGGTAATTATAAGCTATTCTATTTTGAACTAGTATTTTTCATCATGTATGTTCTGTCTGTTGTGTTTATGAAAAGATGTTTTAGAATTTCTAAAATAGTACCTTTTTAAATTATGAAACTGTATTATGCTATTGTTCTTTTTGCAATTTCTCACTGTTTTGTAAACATTTATTTCAGAGATGAGGATTTTTCTGTTAGTTCCGTTTTGGAATCGGATGTTATTCATGCCAATAAAAAGGATATTCCTTGCATATTCAGGGTAATAAATGTAGTATTTTTAATTTATTTCATAAATTTTGTTACCTGTTTACATATTTGTTTCACATAAGATTTAAGTGATAAGTACATAAGTGACAAAATAATATCTGAAAATATTTTTAGTAATGAATTTGGGAAGCAAGAGACCTGTGTGTGTTTCATAACTATATTTACTAAAATTTTGAGTTTTGAATTATGTAGTCATAGCTTTTTCCATTAAAATACAAATATTCCCCATTTTACCAATGTAACTTTTTGTAAATAAATTTATTTATGCATGATTTATATTTATGTATTTAGTTGTGAATAAATTGTATTTAAGTTTTAAAACATCAGGTTCTTCAAACTTGGCTGTTTCATATTATGATTTTATTATTGCAATTAACTATAACATTTGCTGACATGCACAATTAAAGAAAAAGAGATATTTCTTAAAAATTTATATTTCATTAAAATTATGTTTAATTTTTATAATTGAAATCTGTCAAGAATTACAGAATGACCAAGCAGTAATCTGTTAAGAAACAATTTTTTTTGTTTCTTAATAGTTACTGATTAATAAGAACATGCATAAAATGTAATGAAATATACATATTTTGACAAATTCACAGAAACATGCTTTAGTTTAATGATAAAGTAGTGTGTCTCCTCTTTTACTAAAGAAAGTTACTTTGTCTCTTTAAAAATTTGGAGCAGTTCACCATTTTTGCATAAAATTAAAAGAATTGTTGACATTTTTTTAAGTATAAGTTAATACTTTTGGAGAAATGATTTACATTGTAATTTATAAAATCAGTGTTATAAGTTATGCAATCAATGTTACAATTATGTAATCAATTTAAAATGTCCAATTTTTTCTCATTTCAGGTAACTACATCTATGTTAAATCCCCCCGGTATGAAAAACCACACTCTAATGTTAGTAGAAAAAGAAAGTGAAAAAAGCAAATGGGTAGATGCTTTGAATGAGCTTCATCGTATTCTGCGTAGAAATAAGTTGTCCTCTAAAACAGTAAGTTTTAAATTGGTTTGTGTTTTTTCATACTGTCTTCTTTTTGGCTTATTTTAAAATAACTTATTTTTTTAGTCTTGCTAAATTTTTTTATTTCATAATTACTTCACATTGAATTTAAGCTATGTAATAGAAATAATAATATAAAACAAAATGGATGAAGTCTAGGTGCTAATTTGATATCGGGGTAGTAGCGCCAAGCTGTTATGTTTATGGTTACAGGCCAAGATGTGGTTCATGGATAATATTACAAATATGTTACCTTATTTTATCATCTTAATCGATGTGATTCCTTAGAAAATTAACTATATTCAGAATAACTTTTATTTAGCTTTTCTGTATAACTGCCTTTTAATTTCAGATGTCTAAAATATCTTTTAAAAAATGTTTTTTAATTATTTTTAGTTTAAATTTTTGTTTTAAATGTTTTTTAATTCTGGTGAACTATTAAAAGGAATTTCTAAAATGAGTGAGTTTTACTAGAAATTTATTTTTTTTTAAATACAATAATGTGTTGTTTTAATTATTGAAAAATGCAATTTATCTATGTGTAAAAATATAATATTATTTTTACTTTGTTCTTTAGCTTATTTATAAAATTATTACATATTTATTTAATTTATTTATAATTGAATATTGTTATTTAATTTTAACATACATTATGTAATTATTTTATTCATAATGAAAAAAAAATGCAATTATTACTATGTGTAATAATCATATAATATTCGTTATTTATAATTGTTTCTTTTAGCATTTATTTATGAATATTATTACATATTTTGTTATTTATTTATAATTATTACTGTTATTTATTTATAATTATTATCTTATTTATAACTATTTCCGTTGTTTATTTATAGTTATGTATTACGAGTTCTCTTATGCAATATTTTTTTTTTACAATTTGACAATTATTCTTTTTAATAATTACTATTTAATTATATTATATGATTATTACTTCTAATAACCATTATAAAATTGTACTTTATGAATATTATATATAATTCTGATAAAATAATATTTTCAGATTATTATATGCTGCTTATAATACTATTATTATATTGGTACATATTTACTTTTATTACATAACATTATTATTTATTATTGATTGATCTAGGTTATTAGCAATCTCTTCCTATATCCTTTATTTGAAATGCATTTCTAAACAATTCTTTTAAATTATTGTGTATCATTAAATTACCGCTAGGCCGCCATATTGGATTTCGTTCCAGCAACAAGCAGCACTTGGCGCAATTACCCCTGTTATCAAATTAGTTCCTAAATCTATATTAAACTTTGGTGTTAATTATACATTAAAGTATTTTCCCCCTGATAATGGAGGAAGGTTATGCAGTGTTTAATTTCAAAATAGTTTGGATTAATATTGAAGAATTTTAAAGTCTCATTCAGTTAGTTTTGTCATTTTTTTTCATAATTATTTTAGGTGTGTACATGTTAAGGAAATAATAATACCTAATTCAGCCACTTCAATTTAATTACCATTTAAAAATGACATACATTTAAAAGTAGTTACAAATAGTACACATCTAAAAATATTTTCAAAAGTTTAAATTTTAAAATTGATTTCATTACTGCATGCTCCTGCTAACGGTCTGAATAGCAGAGATGTTTACAGTTGCACCTCTCTCGACAAAAATTAATGACGAACTGCCGGCTCCTCTTTTTAAATTCTTATTTCACTTCACGCGCCTCAGTCTCTCTTCACTTCTTCCTTCGGTGCTTTGTTGGTTCATCTCCCCTACCAATGTCATCTAGACAGCAGCACTCCACAACCGCCACAATTATCAAGCTATAAATTTAATATTTTTTAATAATATATGGGTACTTTTTAAATTTTAGAAATCACTATTAAGCATGTTTATGTATTATAGTTTGATTGAAGTGTTAAGAATGTTAATATTTGTTCATACTACTTTGAACAGAATTTGAGACAAAAATTGTCAGAAAATATGGAAATTCTTAACCCAAAAGAACTGATATTGTTTTCTATAAAATTGTAACATTGTATGTGTTTTACACTTCAAAATGTTCTATTGTAATTTTTTTTTATATGCATTGCCCGTTATGAATTTCTAAAATGTTCCATTCAATTCAATTTAATTTATATACTCTACTCAATGTATTTTAAAGTTTAATTGTATTTATTTTTTTATGTCTTAGATAATTTTTGTAATGTACATGGTTTAAATTGTCTATAATCGAAATAACTATTGTTAAACATGTAATGATGAAGAGTATCAGGATTGAAATTTTCTTGCATTCTCCATGTATTTTGTTCAATAACTGAATTATCTTAGTTATTCAAGTTGATTTGTTTTGTTTCAAATAAATATTAAGTTTAACATAAGTAGTGAATGGTTTGTAAGAAATTAAGTAAGTGATATATGCTCTAGTGCAGATTTTGTTCAACTAGTATTGTTGAAAAAAATTTTCTGCATCAAAATTAAGTTTATAGTACTCATTTCATATCTGAATACAGTTATGTATATTCTTGTTGAATGTATATGTAATATTTCATTTCAATGATCCTTTGTTATTTTTCAGGTTTTTCAAGCAAAAGAAATACTTGACAATACACTTACCTTAATAAAAAGTACTACATGTGCTGCTGTTATAGGTAATATTTCTTAAATTTTATTAAACTGTAATGTGAAGTGATATAGATTTAATTATTAATAAGAGATATATTTTATTATTTAATTTAAATTCTTAATTAAAAGTGTGCTGTTTTATAGATCCTGAAAGAATTGTAATAGGAACTGAAGAAGGCCTTTATTGTGTTGATTTAGATAGAGAAGGTGTGTATATAATGCTTTTTATTCTTCAATGCTAAGATTTTTTAAGTTGCTGTGTACTACATTTTGCCTTTACTATACATTTATTGTGATTGTTTTGTTTTTTAGATATATATTGTGAAAGTAAGATATTTTGACATTGTTTCTTGTATGTCTTTTCTTGTGATTTATTATTTTTTTATAATTAAGTTTTGGAATGACGTTTTGTTGAAATAGTTTTTGTTTGCTTGTTTGTTTTAAAATATAAGTTGGTGTTTGGTGTTGTATTTCTCTTCAAGTGTATTTTCAATTAAATCTTTTATTTTTCAAGAGTTACTCTTTGATTATATCACAATCTTGAACATAAAATTAACATGTATATGTATCTGTTTTCTCAAAGAAATTGCTCGAATTGGTGATGGAAAAAAAGTTTGTCAATTAGAATATATTGCTGAAGAACAATTACTTCTTGCTGTAGCTGGTATGTGAACATTTTTTTTTTTTTGAAAAAATAATTTAAAAATGCTAAAAATATTATTTATTACCTTTATTGAACTTTATTTTTGATAGTTGTAAAGTGGATCTTTTCTTTTTAGTGAATTTTTAAAATATATGTTGCATTACAGAAAATTACAGAAGCTATTTTGCTTTAACATTAGTTTTTACAAATTTTCACATTATATATTTTTCTTAAAAAGTACAAAATTTAAATATGTGTGATTTTTATATCTATAAATTTATATATGACTATACATGCAAAATTACATATTTGTTTCAAAATCTGTATATGTATAATGGTATAATATATATATTTAAAAGATTATATGAAGTAAAAAAGAGAAATCATATATTTCATATTAAGTGTCTATTATTATATGTAAATATAGCATTAGTGTTTGGGGAGATCATTTATTAATATTTAAAACCACCATATTACTATTTTGTTTTTCATTTACATTTAACATTTTTTTTTTTAAGGTATTGCATTTTAAATCAGTGTAGTCAATATTTTGGGTGTAGATTAGTTATTATATGTGTAGCTTATTACTACAAGCTGAAGATAAAAATCTGCTAAATTATATACATTTTCTTTGAAGCATATATCTTTATTTTGTGTATCACATTGTTTCAAATATATTAGATGAATTTATTTTTATCTCCTTAGGAAAACAACGCTTCCTTAGGCTGATACCTGTAGGTGCTCTTGATGGTCAAGATGTAGAATGGACCAAAGTGCCTGATACCAAGGGCTGTATTACTTTCTGCACAATGTGTATAAACAATGGAAATTCTTCTTTGTATTTGTTCTGTACAGCTATTAAGAAACAGGTATGTATCTTTTTGTAGAGTATACTTATTTTAAATTTGTTTTATTCTTTGACTATTTGATACAAATAAGTTTTTAATTAATTTTTTAACTTTAACTGTATCTTATATGGTCTCACAGTCTTAACAATCTCTCTTGAACTTTTCTTTTCCTTTTTTAAAATTTGCCTTTCTCAATGATTTTCCTTACATAGTGTTTTCAGTGCCACATGCCAATGATAATTCTTTGAAGCAAGTGGTGAAATTTATGATTTTTATTCTTGCTGTGTTGCATACTGTGCCATAGCAGTTGTTTGAGAGGCGATATACACTGTACAAGTATTCTAATTTCTTGTGATTTTCTAATGTGAATCTTTAGTTTGATGTATTTGGTATGAAATTGAAAACAACCTTCCTCGCATAAAAGGAAATGGAATAAATAGTGAATATTTGCTCAGGTTTTTATGAATCTAAGGGAAAATTAGATCCTTGAAGAACTTGACTGGGATGTACTGTGAAGAAAAAAGGAACATAGCATTAAATGCATGGGATGCCAAAACCAGTGTATCTTTAGTATACACACTCACACAAATTGTATTGTTTGCTGCAGCGATGTGTTTCAACTTTTGCATATTTACAGAGTTTCACATATTATTTTGAAATTTTAAGCATAATTTGTTTCATTATCTTATTCCAATAAGGTTGGAAAAGTAACTTAAATTGTTCAGATTTTAAAAAATTCTTTAATATTAAAAATAAATTTCTTTTCAGAAAAGGTGTCATTTTTTTAAATCTTAAAATTCCTTTTTCCCCTGTTTTATATTTAAATTATATTCCAACTGGTATGAAAAAAAAAAAAAAAGAGAGACAAGATGGTTTATAAAAAAGGCTTTGCATAAATATTATAAATCAGTATGAATAAATAATACCATAAGATTCCTAAGATATAAAGAAATGAGGGGATCCAAGAACTTGTGTAAAAGAGCTTTATTGAAAAATTAACTTAATGCAACTGGAGGGACTAAGATATTCAGGTAGCAATTGTGTGTGTGTGGCTGGAAAGAATATTGCAATATTAATAAGCAATGTGATCCCATCTGTTACCTGTGCAGAATTTACATCATCAATTCAAGCTGATTATAAGGTTGTGAGGGAGATCTGACATTGCTTCCCATATTCTTGTTTTGCAAACTGCAGGTTCTAGAACCATTGCTGGTGACATGCTGCTGAAAATTTCTGTAGAGATACCCACTATTGTTTGATTGTATTTAGATCTTTGGGCTTTGCCATAATCAGTTTAAGCATTGAATATCTTCACTTCTCAGCATTTTTTTGACAGCCACTTAATGATAATTCATAGCATGGTCTTTCAAGAAAAACAACAGAGTAGTCATAACACCTCTGAAATGCACATGAGAAGAAAACCTTTTTTATAATAGAGACCCCAGTGACTTAACCTTTTGGAAGGCATGTAAATCAATACGAGTTCCAAACATGATACCTTAAATAATAACTTCTTCAAACTAATCCTTTTTGGTTAATATTAGAGAGGTCTGTTTCCCTATCTTTTCAAATGTGTATGCATCCAGAATAATTTATCAGAATAAATCTTCTCTTGTATATAAGGAGTACTCAATCCCAGTGCTGAACTATCTAGTTCTTGTGTATCCACAGAATTCATCTTCTTTGATGAGTTGATTTTAATTGGTATGTGATGAATAGATGCACATTGTACTTGTTGTCAACATGCTGTAGATAGACCATCATTGTACACTTTGTCACAGGAAAATATGCATGTTGTACCTGATTCTACTAAGTCTCTTGATTGGTTTTCTGTCCATCCTATCTGTTTCAATAATATGTTAATTTCTGGGTTTTGTACTTAATTTTTGCACATCAGTTTATTTATCATATTTAAATATTCTGCTGTATTAAAAATATGCCAGTCTTATTATGCTGTTCATAGCAGATAAATTATTTCTAGTATAAATGTATCTCAAAAATATTTTTAATTTGTGAAAAATGTTTTTTAAATATAATTACATTGTTTTTCTTATTAAATATGGGAACATATAAATCACTTTCGACTGTGCATGTTAATATTATTAAGGTTGCTATTTCTGATTTTCAATCAATTCTTTTTTGCAATTTTTAAACCTTATTTCTTTTTCACAAGCTTTTCTTTTTCCTCTTCTACTTTCTCTCCCCTTTGCTGTCTTAGCTATCTCTATCATTATTTGATAATTATTTTTATTGAAATTTGAAAAAGCCTTTGTTTTTTAGCTGTTCTTGCAAACTTTTAAATCAAAATTTAAGTTATCATCTAAAACATATCAACTTTCTCATTTTAAAGAAATTCTATATTTTTAAAAAATAAATAAATAAGTAAATGAATAAATAATTAGTTATGCTGTTGCTTGTAAAAATTAGTTAAAATAATTGAGTGCAGTAATTTTAAACTTTTTCTTTGTAAAATATTAGACTTGGTAGCTGTTATTTTGTAGTTAAGTATCTTTTTTTGCTTTTATTACACTTCTTAAAAATTTAATATGTGGTTGATTTAACCCATATCTCATTTTGAACAGAATCAGTACAGAAGAAATATGATGGAATTTGCATAATAAAATTAGCATTTAAAAACTTTATCACTTTCATGAATAATATCCAGTACTAATCATTTTTTAGTTCTTAGTAATATTTACAGTGAAAAAATTCCCCCTGTCAATAAAATGGGTATTGTAAAAACTGTAAAATTTGTTTTTATTCAAATAACAAAACCAAGCAGAAACAATTGACTCATATTATTTAGTTGTTTCCAGACTGATCTTTTCAGGACAGTTTTTTTCTAATGGCTTAAAGAAAATAAAGAATGCATTATTTGCATTTGGGCAATTAATTTGCAAAATTTGAAAAAATTATTTTCCAACTTTTAACAGTTCATTGATTATCACTAGATCTTTTCCTAGTGATCAGAGAATCTCTCAGATGAAAGAAATACTATTGACTATTTTGACCTCATTTCTCAATAAACATTATTAAAATAAGATTGATTGGCATATGTTAATGTAAAAATTTGTTAAATTATAATTCTATTAATTTGTGTTGATTAAGTATAGTTGTGATTAAGTATTTTTTTTTCTTTTAAATAATTATTTTAAAATCTTTTAGATGTTAATTATGTCATTCAAAAAGCTCTCATAGCTTATTGTAAGATATATGAGCTTGTTTCAGATGAGGTTTAGTTTTGTCCCCTCATCTCACCTAAGACCACCAGTGTTGATAAGGACATATGCATTCTGAATACAATTTCATTTCACAATATTTATGAAAGATGACATTCAAATGTTCAGAGCACCTGACTTAGGTTTCATTTTCTCCCCTTCCGTTTGATCACTTTTTTTAAGCAACATCCTGTACATATGAATCATTTTGTTTTTCGTGTTCAATGTTAATTTAACTAAATTAAATCCAATTGGTATAAGCAATATTTTAGAATGATATTAAATGTTGCTGAAATAAATTTAGATTATAATTTCTAAAGTAGAGTTTCCACTTTATTTTACATTTTTGCTCTTCACCCATTGTTATAATTAATGATTTTAGAATACAAATTGTGTTGATTTACAAGAAATTACCTTATTTACTCGAATCTAAGCCAAATGCCTAATTCTCTGCTTGTTTTTGAGGGAAAATAAAAAATAAAAAAATTGGAAAGGTTCATCAATATCCAAAACTTGAAAAATTTAATGAGAAATAAAGAGTTAATAATTTATTTTATCATTATTTAAAAACTTTTAAATACATACATGAACCTATAATTACTCTAACCATCAGTATCATGTTTCGAAAATGATTTGTCACTCCCATTGTTATTGATGACTTTGGAATTGGTGTCGGAGTTGCCATTTTCCCACATGTCATCTTCCGTGCCATCCAATGTATTTGTTATGCAACATTTTGAAGAATGTAAAAGAATTATTGAAGACTTTTGAACATTTACAAGCAAAAGGCAGCAAGCATTTCATTTTGTTTACACCATTGAGGTATATTTGTTTTATGCATGTCAAATTATATGTATCTGCTGCTGTTTTTTTTTTTACTGCATATAAAATTGCCTCCCTTTTCATACTTGTGTCATAGTGAACTAGTCTTGATGCTATTACTGATATCTTTGATGTTTAGTTGATTAAAAAAGCACATACAAAAAAAAGTATCCTACATATGAGCAGACAATGTTTAGGAAAGACTGAATACTGGAGATAAACTGTGGAATGGGATAAGTCATTGATGCAAACGGCCAGAATGGACGGTTACAACTTTCCATTTGAAAAGGGTGGAAACTCAATTTTCCCCATCAAAGAAATGTTTTGTCTTTGATTCTAAGCCACACCCCGAATTTTCAGTAGCATTCACACTGGAAAAATAGTGCAGCTTAGATTCGAGTAAATATGGTATTATATCAGTTTGTTTTATAAACATGCTTCAGGAGGGTTTCCTAATTTTTTTTGTTTTTTTAAAGCTTTTGAATTTTTTTTGATGACTCACAAAAAGGCTGAATTCTTTCTTTGGCACTTCTTTTAGGTTTATAAACATCCATATATTGATCTTATTCTTTTTCCATTTAGTAATTATTGGTTTGGCATGATTTTTTAAAAGCATTATGTTGGTGGTTATTCTCTTGCTTGGCTTGATGCAGTTTTGTGTTGCAGTCTTCGATTCAGATTTTGTTTTTAATTTTTTTCTGAGACTTTTGGATTTCATGGGTTTTGTATTCTTTTAAATAACTTTTCACTTTCACAACTTTTTCTCAGAATTTCTATAAAGTCGAACTTCTGTTTAAATTACTTTGTGCAGCTGGGGAAAAAGACTCGTAAGGTAAGGTTCTGAAAGTTTTTCCTCTTCTTTTAATGTCATATAGATTCGTTTTTTTTTTTTTATGACAACTTACAAACTTAATAAAATTTGGATGTATTTCAACTTTTTCTGTGTGTTCAAAATCAGTCTTTTATTTTTTTGTTTTCCTGTTCTGGAATATAATCATTTATTTTTTCCTTTTCTTTTGTATTTATAACTTTTTGTATTGAAGTATTTTTTTTTTTCATTTATATTTAGTTTTATTTGTGTAGTAATATTTATTAGCAGGGTTTATGATTTTTCTTAAAATACTGGATACACATAAATGAAGCTTGTACATTACTATTTTAGATTATGAAGAAATTGAGATATAATCTAAATTAAACAATGTAAAAGATTGAAATATTTTCTTATATTTAAGTTATACTAGTTATAAATATTAGAGACAAAAATAATGGTAAATTTTTTTTAAGAAAAAGATAGAACATTCTAGGGAATACATAATTACCTGAATATCACATTTTAATTATTATTAGAAACTTCATATATAGCCTTGAAGTTGGCAATAACTTAATAGTGAAAACTCTTTTTGTGTTCAGTTTTTAAATGATAGATGTGATAAAAATAAAAACATGTATAAGTTATTGTATTAGTAGTACATTATATTGTTAACGTATATTCATGAAATTATGGACATTATATAACTAAATCATTTAGAGCATTATGGTGTTTTTGTGTGTATGTTAACTAGTTATTTTTCATTTGTTTTATCTTAAGAATGATCTATAAGTATGAAATCAAGCTTTTTCGTTATAACTTATGCAGTAATAATGAACTATATTTTACTGTAGAATGAATAAATATTTTACTGTAGAATGAATAAATATTTTACTGTAGAAGAATTTTAATTTTCAGTTGCTATTGATTTAAATGAAAAATATTTACAGAAAAACTAGTAAGGAAGGGGGAGGCTTAAAGTATTTGAATTATTTATTATTGTTGATGCTGTCGTGTCCTTCCCGAAGAGAAGGGGAATGAAAGTTGCCAGAGCCTGAGACAGGGGTTGGACTTCTTTACGGTAGATGGCACCCCCTATATCTCCATCTCCACAATTTAGGGAGGGAAATATTCTTCTGCCCCTTGCACCTGTGGTTTCTGCTGTGACCCCCTCAAGACTTTTGGACTCACTGATTTAATGAGCATGTACGTGTACTCGGAGGGTATTTGGTGGCATCAGGGATCAAACCCAGGCCTTCTGGCCTGGAGTCCGATGCTCTAACCACTAGGCTACCCACGGTCCGAATTATTTATTCTTACTAGCAATTGGAAGGGATTCTCTAAACTCCTTTAATTTACAGATCTCTTCACCTTCTAGGAATTTTTTTTTGAAGTAATCATTTCATTAACAATGTTTTGATTGGACAGCTTTCTTTTATTAATCCCATGAACTTCATGGATCTAGATGTTAGATTGATTCTTAATCAGAAAAACAAAATAAATTTGATTTTTGCCTGGAAGTTCTTAGAGCAATTGCCCTTGGTGTTATCCTTGATTGGTATCCTGTTTCTGAATAGTTACATATTTACATGGAATGTTCCCTTTTTGACTTCTCCGTTGGAACTGGAGCTGTCATTTACTGTGAACCTTTTTGTTTTTATTTGCCTGTATGAAACTTTTCAACCCATTTTAATGGTGAACTTGAGTTGGTTTATATCACTCTTCAACAGCTTTCTATTAGACAGAGTTTCTTTGAAAATGCTGTTATTCTTTCAGATTCAACATTCACTCTTCAGGCTTTGTTTTCTAATCAATAGAGAATTTGTTCTCGTATTTAGCATTATACCCCTCCTCAAAGGAATTCATTACTAAGTCTCCTTTCAGTTGGTGCCCTCCTACCGTGGTATCAAAGGAAATAAGATAGCAGACTATTTGGCAAAAAAAGGGGTGCAATGTTGCCCTGAATCTAATTAGAAGTCTGCCATTCTATTCATCGAAATTAGAAATAAATAATCTTTAAACAATCCTTTTGTACTGCTGCTATCAACTCATCAAGAGATAAGACTTGGAATGTTTTCAGCAGCATTCACCATTGTGTTCTGGGTGCTGCGTGTTCAGCTGCAACTGCCACTTTCCCCCTTTTGACTGGGCACGACTGCTTTCGTGCTTACCTTTTTCAGTTTAAAATTGTTAATTCACCAGTTTGTATTTTATGTTCCACTGGAAAATAGATTAATGCTAATCACATTGATAAATGCCCTGCATTATACTATTGTAAAACTACCATAGAAAAATATTGGAAAGCTAGAAGCTTAGTGACCAAATAGTCAACAGGTTAGCATTTGTTAAATAAAAGTTCATCATTTCATTGCTGTTTTGTATCCTTTAAAATATCTATGGGTAAAGCTAACATATTCATGTCTATTATTTCAAAGGAGATAAATAGCAGTACACAATTTGGCTCGCACCCCATATTATTATAGAAAAGAACTTTAAAAAATATGTGAATTTATTTATAGAAGTTAAAATGTGTATAGTTAATACTGGCATAGACGTATATAGATGCAAAGAAAAATATTTCACAAGCATATTAAAATATGCAATAATATAAAATGGGAGCAACAACAACATGAATTATTTATTGATAGTTTATTGTAAACATCAGAATATTGTGAAAGCTACTGGTTACTAAATTACTGGTTATCTATGCATTAATGTTTTCTATTTTAGAAACAACATTTTATAGGTGTTTTATATTTAATTTGCTGTTTTAAATTTATTATGTTTAAAAACACTTCATATTGATTTTAAAATGTTTGGAAATATATATCTAGTGGAAATTCTATCAAGATTAGAATAATTATGTGTAAATGTAATAATTATATGTAAATATATAGCAAAAAGATTTTTGGAATTCTCTTAAGTCAATAAATTATTTAACTGGATAAATGTATATCCCTTTTAGCATGTTAGCAGTTGAAAATGATACATTGTCTAATATCATGCCATATCTGCTTAATTGCTTATAAATGGAGTTGAATTAATTGCAAAAAATTAAACTTAATTTGTTAATATTTAAAGGAAATTTGGGAGGACAAGTTGTCTCATAGACATTTATATCAATTTATTTGCTTTTAGCTTGGGGACTATTTAAATATCCTCTCCAATTTTAATTTATTTGTCAGTGATAAGCTACTTAATTTATAATTTTATTATGAATTTTATATTACTTATTCCTAAATTTTTGGATTTATTTAATAGGTATTAGTATATGAAGTTAATAGGACAAAAGGCAGGCATCATCGAAGAAAAGAAATTTGTCTACCTGTTCCTGCTCATACCTTAGATGTAATTGGTAATCGACTTTGTGTGGGATTACCTTCTGCATTTCATTTATATTCTGTATTAGATGACAGTCCTCCTATATGTAAGTTGCATTTCACTGTTTTAAAACCTTTGAAACAACTTTTCTGGGTTATAGTTACAATACACTCTAAGCCCCCCAAAAAGTTGCATTAATAAGGAATAATTATTAAGAATGCAGTAAAATTTACAAGATTCTTAAAATGTTTATATAAAAAAGTAAATGATTGAAATATGCAAAACTGATTTGAGCAAATTGTAGAATAGTGGTTTCAACCAGTTTAATCTATGGCCACCATTATTCCTAAAACAATATGCCAAGCATCTTGATAATGAATTATGTAGGTTATTTATGTCCTATAATAGTCCAGCTCATATATTTGAACCCTGGTATGTAGTTTCTGTTGATAATGTGGTATGGGTTCTCTTCCCATGGCATTCTATAGGTTCTTGATTGGAGACAAATTTGGTGAAAATGCTGATTGCAATAAGATATTGACTTGTAAATAGGATCTAAAGATTGCTGCAATGTGATCAAACATTGTTTTGTTCAAAAAATGATCTGGGAGCTTGGACTGCTACTGGCTGCAGAATCTCTTGACCTATCCAAGAGCCCATAAACATTAAAGATAATTAAATATCATACAATTGCATCCCACACTAGAAGACAAGATCCTCTGCATATGGCTTTGCACAGCAGCTAACAATTTTGGTGCTGACAGTGTTGTCTCTACCCAGTAATTCAATTATTGTCTTGATCAAGTCAGAAGTGGGATTCATAAGTGATGCCATTCTGTGTCCTATGTCTATCTGGCACCACATTTCAATCTTTGATGATGATTATAGTCTTTGTGAGTTAAATCACATGTCGTGTTGCAAGTGTGTATATATGTGACTTAAATAAATTGATCCTCTCTTGGTCTAGTTTGCTTAGGCCTCCCATGATTGACAATAGAGAACGAGTCTAGTTGTATCCATCTCTGCCTGTAGCATGTAACAGTAACATCATTGCATGAATATGCTGCACAAATTGTTGATTAGTTTATTCACCTTGATGGAACCCAAATATTCAGCTCTGTCAAATACTCCCAGTTTAAATTACTTGTGAACTACTTTCCAGGCATAGTCCAATGAGAAATGCGGTAGTCAACACAACAGAGCTAGTCAAAAGGAATTCATTGTGCTATTAGATGCCCTTTTATGACCGGGCATGCACATTGTTCAAAAGCTGCCTTGCACATGTAGCATGCTCAAGCAAAACCAAAAATTTGATCATTTGCATTTTTAAAGCGTATGTACCTTCCCTCCAAATTTCAATAATTTCAGTCAATTCTTTCTAGTCATAACTGTTGTTGTTTCAGAGTGTTAAAAAAAAAGTGTTATAAATTGTACTTTTTTGAAAGAAATATCTTGCATCGTTTGATATTACAATAACATTAAGCTTTATCCAAGTTATGTTTTTCATAAAAATTGTCTTTTCTTTTTTGCATTGCTTATGAAATAAAGTTGATTTATGGAAGGTTTTTTAAAATTCTAACGATAAAACTGGTATATGATTGTTCCTACAAGAAGAAGAGCGGTGAAAAGACTATTAATTTATGTTTATTATTAAGTACATTGATAGAACAATAAGGTACACAAAAGCATTAAATGAAATAATTAGTTTGTTTTCAATATGATCTGTGGATTTTTAAAAGTGTTTGTAACAGTGGACTATCACTTTTATGTCGATCTTTCCCTTTCTGTTGAATAATTTCTTGTGTTTCTGTTATCTTATGATGCAAACTGTAGTGCATTGAACTTTGAAATAAAACAATGTTTGATATGCAATGATAATCAGTGGGTGAGATAATAAACACCTGCACAAGAAATCCGCCAAAAGTTCTTAAATCTTCCAATTGTAAGAAGTGTTTGTAGAAGTTTAAACGATAGTTTTTAAGTTCTTGTGTGTATCATTTTGATTGTCTTCACTGTAATTGAAATTGTTCTGATGACTCTTATAATACTAATATAATGTTAATAAAAGCAAATTTTTGAAGAATGCATGAAAATGTTTACTCAATAAAATAGTACCCATTTTTTAAAATATAGCTCAGAGGCATCTTTATTCAGTATTTGGGGGAAGGAGTAGATAAAGGTAACTATGTAAAAAGCTTGGTTACATTAAGAGCTATCAATATGGTATATGGAATTATGAAAGTGGTTACATTCTAATGTGCATTGTTGTAATATCTTAGGGAAAAAGATTATATCAGAATTGTGGTCTTTCTGTATTGTCAAAAGAATTAACTTCTCCTTTACTTTCTTACCTGAAAATGTATTAAGTGGATATCGAAATCAGGCTTCATGACCAAATAGTACATTAAGAACAATCATTTTTTTCTCTGGTCTATTTTGTATTGTTTTTAAATTTTTTATTTTGTAAATTTTTGTTTTGTGAAAAAGTACCTGTGTGTATTCATGAGATTGCTGCTTGTGCATGCAAAAATAATTTTAAAATTGTGGAATGATTGAAATTGAATGCCAGTTTTATTTTCTTGCATGTATGTGTATATTTTTATGAAAGTGTTAAATTTATGGTTTTATTTCATGAGACATTGCATGTTTGTGTTTTTTGTCGCTTTAAATCATTATGTATTTTAAGATTTGGTATCTTTATGTTATTAATTTTTCCATTTCAGTTTATCATTTCACTAATATAAATGTATTTATTACAGCTCTTGTGAATACTGACTGTAATGAGTTATCATTCTTTTCACATAATCTCATGGATCCTTTTCTTGCTGTGGAACTGCAAAATAATGAATATCTCTTAGTATTTTCTCGTGAGTAAAAAGATATAATTTTATTAATTAGTTTTTAAGGCAGCTTAAATTTTGTTTTACAGGTTTTTATTAATTTTTCAATCTTTTTATGTAAATAGAATTGGGTGTTTATGTCGATGGTTTTGGCAGAAAAAGTAGAGAAAAGGAACTGATGTTTCCAGCACCACCAGAAGCAGTCAGTAAGTTGTATTTTGTTGTTTTACACATAATCAAAATGTTATAAGTGTATGTCTTATCATACCTCCAAGACCAATATATATATGTTGGAGATTCAATTAAAATTATTTAAAATAGAATACTTTTAATACATCATTAACTTGTCCATTTGGTTCTTTTATGTATGATACACTTATGTTTTATTGTTTGAATAGATAATTTATGTTAACTGATTTGAGACAGTATAAAAATGAATCTATTAAATGTTTCATTCCAATTATAAGAAGTTATACTTAATTCAAATTTTAATTTTTTTTCTAAAATATGCATATGAATACAAATAGATTTTTGGTTCTTATTATATAATTGTTATAGTATTTAGTTAGAGGCTTATTTACATATCACTGTAATCTATGGAAAAATGTGATTTTCTGTGAATTTTGTTTGTGTAAATAAACTTTCACTAATTTGTAATGTTCAACATTTTTTAATGATGTTTTCAAACGAAAGCTAAATATTTTTTAATAATGTAAATATATGCATTAAATAGCAAAACTAATGTCAATATAAATGAATGCATGGTGTGAAATGTATGAAATAATTATATTTAATTTTTGTTCATTCTAATACTGTAATATGTTGTTAAAATGATATGTGTTTGAATTTATTGAGTTTTAGCAGTGTTAGTTTTGAAAACAATGACTTTCAAGTTATAAGTTTTTTAATATATTGTGTTAAAAATAACTATCATTTTTTTTTACAGGACTGTATTTTGTTATTTTTATCTTAGAAATTTTCTTTTTTTATGTTAGAAATTGCACTTAATTTTTTTATTTGGTTTTCTTCATAGGCTATACTGATGGATATTTAAATGTTTACACTGATACCCATGTGGATGTTTTTGATGTTTCAACTGGTGAATGGTTGCAGACACTAAATATCAAAAAGGTAAAAATTTTATTAGTTTATATATAATTTTTTTTTCATGTTATCCTATACTTAATATCATTCTTATACTTCATTATAAATAAGAGATTGTTTTATTAAATTAACTTTTATAATTATAATGTTAATAAAATATTAAATATTCTTCTTTTCTTTTCACTTAGAAAATTAATAAGTATGTGTCATACAATTGATAACAAATTTGATAAAAAGTATTAGGTTTTTATAATTTTTTTGATTTTTCCTGTATATTAATAATTATATTCATGTAATTTTATTTCAGACAAAGCCTTTATGTCGCAATGGTAACCTATGTTTCTCTCTTGCCACTGACTTGCCTCACGTAATTTACCTCCACAATGTTTTACATCGTTCCAATAGAGTGTGTGTTCCTGAAACATCTGCTCACCCTGTAAAGAGCAGGCAAACTAAAGCTATGCTCAACAGAGTGCGGAGAAGGTTCTCTGTACGAGAACCTGATAAGGCAGGAAAGGGGTATGTCAAATTTTTATATTTTTAAAAATTCTTTTTGCAATTAATAATTATTTTATTATTTTTCACTATAATTTTTTAGTTATATAAATGTAAAAAACTTCCATAATTATGTAAAATTTAAAAAATTTTTAACTTATTAATTTAGTTAAATAAGGTTTAGGCAGAAAATCAATGTTCATAAACAGTTCTATTCATTCACAGTTCTAATGATTCATAAGTACTTAATATATTTTCTTTAATGTTATTACAATAATATTGCATTAAACTTCTTGTGTTTTTCCATTGAACTATTCATAACTATTTATATTCAGCTTTTATCAATTAAATATTAGTCTTTCAATATAAAATTTAAAATTTATAGCCTTTTTTCTAGTAAATTTTATTCTTTATAACTGTACATTATGCCATGAGAAACATTCTATTTAGAACTGTCAGTTAAAAATATATATTTATGTTTCATCCATCATATTTTGGTTTGTCCAAAATTTCAGAATTATTTTTCTAAGATACTAAATAAACTTCATAATCAGAATATTCATAAAATAAAAATACTTGAGGTAATAACCTTTTTATGTGTAATAGAATAGTTTGAAAAGAAAGCCATTTTTTTATTCAGTTTTAATGTTTTAAAAGTGAAATTCGACATCAAGCTATATATAAATTTTTATTGAGAATAAAATCTAACTTTTTACTTTTCAAAATTGTTTCTTAGCCATGAAATGATGTATCGTGGTTTTTTAAAATTTATTGCTACATAATTATATTCACTTTATTAATGTTTTTGTATGTTTGGATGATTTATTTGAAACTTTTCTTATGAAGTGTGAAAATTGCTTAAAACATATTTTAAAAACACTCATTTACATAAATCATTAAAACAAGCATACATAAGGGTTTTTTTCTTCATATATCAAAGAATATAGTCAAGAATCCAAATTCTTTCATAGATTTAAAATTCGATATTGATGCAGGTATATGGGGCAATACCTGTCACTATTTGTAAAATTGTTTTTAAAAAAGGTATTTTATAATAGTTGTTCTATTTTTCATTTTAGTTTTATGATTAAAATTCATTTTAAAAAATTTGTTTTATATAATAAAAAGGAACATGTTTTTTTTTTTTAAAAAAAGAAATCTTTTTAACTAAAATTAGAAACATATTAAAATACGAGTCTTTCCAGATATTTGAGCAAAATTTACCTGAGTTTTTTTTTTACTACATTTTTCAAAAATATATTTATAACCCTATTTTGCATTTCATTATTTTTCAACATGAGAAAAAAATACTCTTAATTAGAATATATAATTAATTAAAAAGTACTTTATATGACTTACTAGCTTTTCTCAATGGTAAATTGTTTTGTCTGATCTTTTATGAAATAATATAAAGATCAGATAACCCAATTACTAAATTTAACATGACTGTTTTCATACTTCAGGTTTAATTAAATTTTTAGGATTCTAAAAGTAATGGATAATTTATATTTAAATTTATAACTCAGACAAAAAAAATTCAGTGTTTTCTTAAATTTTTATTTAATTTATAGGAAAACTTCCTGCCTTAGTAGTTCTGATGTAAGGAAATTTCAGTTGAGGTTAGAGCCAGAAAATGAATATTTATGCTAAAGCATGAAATTTTTTTCAAATGTCATTACTTATTTGCATTGCTAACTACAGTGTGTATTTTCAGATTTTATCCAATTTAACAGTAAAAGTATTTTTGCATTGTTTTTTGCACTAACTTGCAACCTGCATGTTTTCTTTAATCCTTATATTTGAATTTAAAATGCAGCAAAATCTTTTATATTGGCTACCCCAAGGACTAGCAGAAAAAACAATTTAACATATATTGGTAGTCATGGAAAGTATGTAATTCAGAAAGAGCATATGTGAAATCATATTAATCCGTTGAGGCTGAAAGCCTTCTTGATGTGTGATAACTTGGAATGAGTGGTGCCAGCTCAGATGTCCTTGTGATTTGGTCATTGACTAAAGCAGGGGTGGCCAACCTTTTGGAAAAGAGTGCCACTACTTGATTAAAAAAAATTATGCATTCCACTTCAAACTTTTCCTACAGAAGAATATCAAAAGATATACTTATAGGCTAATTATGGAATTTTTACGAAAATCGCACTTCCTTTATGCAAGTCTATGTCGTGGAAATTTAAAAATAATGTAATAAGTAAGACAAAAGTACGAACTTAAGTTTTGTTAATTTTTTCACTTTTAATCAGCTAGGTTTGGTATAAAATAAAATGGAGTAACTAGAAAAATTTAATTCTAAATAATTATTAAACAGTCAGTACTTTCTTAATGTAGTTTTTCAATTTATAAATTTTTTACTGAATATTCGATTTGTAAATTTTTTGCATTAGGATTAGTTCTCGAAGATAACAAAATCGGATATTTTATGTGTGCATCAGTTTCTCTTTTTTTCTCCAAAATCGATACAAAAAAGCAAAAGTTTGTTCGCAAAAAAAGATATGTGATCAATCAGGATTGGAAAAGAACAATATTATCCTTGTAATCCTAAATCTAAATTATTTAAATGTCGTATAGTATCAGTAAGAAAAGCTAAATCTCAAAGCTTATTTTCATTCTTGAAAAGCAAGCACTTATTGGGCAGTTTATTATTTTCTTCCAGATATTTTAAAACGCATCCCTCAAATTCCAGACTTTCACGAATGCACTTCCATTGAAAGCCAACGCACACAACAATGAAGTAGTGTTGTCTTCATTATAATTTTCTATTTTAATCTAATTAAAAGTATTTAAAATAAATTTTCATGTTTTGTTTTGTCTGAGACAACCACCTTTCAATAAAACAGTAAAAAAATGAATAATTATCTTTTCAAATTTTTCAATAAGTCTTTGTGTGCTACTCTTCCAACTTAGCAGTGGCACATGTTCCACGGGTTGGCACCCCTGATCCAAAGCTGCAAGGGCTGACACCAATAGCACTCATGTTGCTTAGTTTGATATTAACAAAATGTCTATCTCAATCAGTTCATAGTATATCACACCGGATTTATGTTAAGATTGCAAAAGACAGTTAAGTGGACTTCTAGTGCTTTTTATCTGTATTTTTAGCTATCTGATGTTTCACAAGGATTGAATTTTTAAAAAATTTTTTTTTGTTGTTATGAAATATACATTGAGGAAGTTTAACAATTAGTTTTCATAAAATCTCTAATGATCAATAATTAAACTATAAGCATTAATGTACATTGAATATCCAGTAAAATTAAAATATTTAATTGAACTTAATATCAAATTTGTTCAACAATGGAAAAAATAAATATAAGGACTTGGATAAAAAGACTTATTTAGAATATGTTGATCTTTTTTGCAGATGTAATGTGGAGCAAACATTTTGCAGGGAATAGAAATCAATATATATATATATATATAAACATGAAATGATTACAGTTTAGTACATTATAAAAAAATGCTTAGTTTCAAAATATATCCCCTCTGCCTTAAGAAAGCTTTAGAAAGAATTCCATAGGTTTCACAATTGTTTTGAATAATTTGGACTTATTTTCAGTCTCTCATTACTTTAGCTTCTGATGACATATAAAATTAGGCATTGGATAACTCACACCGCCATCATATTAACACAAATTCATTCACTAACTTCCTTTGAGATGTATTGGATCCAATTTTCAGTTTTTGTAACTTAGGTTTTCATTTATCAATATATCACAAGTTCATTGAATACTGAAAGATACAGGGGATGGCAGAAAAACCTGGACAAACAATTTTTTATATAACTTTATAAAAAAATTAAGAAATTAACAAATAATATTAAGAGTACACTCGTACTAATAAAAAAATTTAATTGGTTTCAAAGTGACTGCTGTTTATAGCAATGCAGAGGTGCAAATGCTTGTAGAAATTTTCAATAATGGGCTCTCAAGTATTTTACCTTTAATCTATCCCATTCCTGCAGAAGCAATTGCTTTGGAGAGTTCAAAGTTTTGTGCGTCTTAGTGCAGGCCCTGAACTCCAAAAGGGACCATACACTGTAATCCATGAGATTGAGATCTTGCTAGTAGGGTGGCCATTCTTCAAATGATATCATGTCTGGAAAATTCGCCTTGCACCACTCTTGTGTCTTTTTGGCCTTGTGAACTGGTGCAGTCATGTTGAAACCTCCAATTTGCATTTCCGAAATGCTTTTGGGCCCACAAAAGTACAAGAGCTTCAAGAATGTCCCTCTGGTACACTTTTTGATTGATTTTAAGGCCCTCTTCTACAAATACCAAAGGTTTTTGCCACTTGCGCAAATTCCGCCCCAGATATTGTCGATGTTCAACAATTGTCAAGGCGCTTGGAACATCCACAGACCAGAGTATATCGTTTTAGAAGCTATGAACTTGTTGAACCGTAAAGAGCATCTCATCAGTGAAAAGGAATCTCTCCCAGCACTACTTGCAGCCTGCTCAAAAGTTTTCATATCTTCGGAGCCATATGAGTTTTTTCAGTGAGGAGCCGAACTTTTCGCAACTTGTAAAGCTTCAGTCCAAGCTGCATTTTTGCTATTCGCCTCACTGATCTGTCACTTATTCCCGTGTCATGAACAATCTGTCATTTATTCCCGCTCATGAGCGATCTGTCTCATGGAAACCCTCGGATTTTTCTGGACTTGCTTTTTGATAGTTTTACGATTCCTTGAAGAGTTTACAGTGCGTTTCCACCCACTTCCTGGATGTCGACCATCATTGCCAAGCTCTTTGAAATGGCAGATTGCATCAGCACTGTTTGCCAAGGTCGCTAAGCAAACGAACAATTTCACACTGTCGTTTCCCTTGCTGAAACTCTAAGATAGCAGACATTTTGCTTGATATTATCAAAAGCACACAAATCGAAGTACAAACTAAGAAATATATAAATAAAATATTTTATTATTAAAGTGGTAGATACAGGAAACATGAAAACAACTAAAAGGAAATTCACAAACTAATCTAGGAGGCAAGAAATTTGTCCGAGTTTTTTTGCCGCACTGTATTAGGTACACATATTTATTTTAAAAATTAAATCACATTTATTCACCAATAAAATTAAAAAGTAGGTTTTTGATAAGTTATATTGAAGAAACTATTGTTATTTAATGAATAGTAAATTGGCAAATATTGTAAGTAATTTCTTCTAGTTTGTAAGAAAAATGCATAAAAGCTTTGAATTGCTCAAAATGCATTATGCATGAACAACTTACATGAAAGTTCATGAATTGGGAGAAGCTCAATTGAATATCAAGAAATTTTTGTTCTACATCTTTAATAGTTTTCTCTTTGTTTACAGATATTTACGTTGTTGTATTATTCTGTTTGATTTTGCTGTATTGCCTTCTTTAGTATGATATCAAATGCTATTTTGAATGAGTTTTTTTAAAAATGTATTTGTGGTGTGCTGTGGTCATTAGTTTTTTAATTTGGCTGTATTAAATTTGTATTTGAATGTATTTTTATTTTTCTAGAAATGTGGATCGACGATCACGATTGATATCAGGTCCTACAAACTTCAATCATATTTCACATATGGGACCTGGTGTTGGCATCCAGCTACAAAAATTAGTAGACCTGCCCCAGGTAAATTTTCAACCTCTTCAGTAGTAATTGTGTATACAAAAAAACAAAAAATATCTTACATTCTTTTTGTTTAATTTTTTTTATTTAGTGAATTTCAGTATGGTATTAAAGCTGTTTGTGCTTAAATTCAGAATTTTATATTGTTTGAAAACTGCTCCAATCTTAATATAATAATTTGATTTCCCTCTTCTTTATAGAACAGTTTCTTTTTTTTTATTAATTTAATTTAATGTAAGCTTATAATTATTGAGCAATATGTTTTTACTGTATTAGTTTTTGTATATATTAATTCATGTATGTTAGAGCTAGGACATTAGCAGATATGGACAGATCATTAGTTTTGGGCTGCATGTTGCCTTTTAGATTTGTCAATGCACTGTAAATTATTTCATGAAGGTTACAATACCAATCTCGCATTTCGTGTTTTGTGTAGAAAAAAACCATTTGCTCAAAGCTCTTGCTATGTTTACTATTCCAGCTTAATTAAGATATTTGCTTTATTTTTTTATTTGTGCAGATTACAAATATATATATATATATATATATAGTCAGCATTTTTCCCATGATATGTGTAAAATATTACAACTTGAACCTATTGACATAGAAAAACTGTCAGAATGATTGAAAAAAATTATAAAAACATCTAATTGAAGCTATTTTTTAATTTTATTTGTTTAAAGTTTTAAATAATTGTCCATTAATGCATTATTGAAATTTGCCTGTTTTTTTTTCTTTTTCTTTCTCCTCCTCTGAGTCATCTTGTTAACTTTACAAACTTGAAAATTAAATTGAAAATTTTCTACTGCTTAATTTAAAAATAAAATGCTTTGCTTTTGCCCTGTTTTCATCTAAAGATTGAGCACCTTCAACAATAATTTTTAGCTTCAAAACTGTTCTGTCAGTCAGTTTTGTACTTGGCCACCAAAAATGTTTAATCAGACCTTCAAGTAATTATCGTATCATACAGTGTAAAGTATCTAAATAAATAAATTGTTCATATTGCTTGTTTTTATAACAATGTTTGTAGCTTAAATAAACTAAATGTGTATGACTTATAATTAAAGCCTGATAAGAGAGTCATTATAAATCCATGAAAGCTTTGTAGTTTTAAATCTGTGAACTTTTACTTTTGCCATTTAAGAAGTAGTGAATGAAAGTAAAAATTTCAGCATGCATACTACGTTATAACAGTCAGAGTGACACATATTATTGAGGTAGGTGACTGTTATAAGTGAAATGAAAATTGTAAAATAAAGCCATCGGATTGGAAGTGCTGCCAGTGTTAGCAATTTCCCCATTACTTCATTTGTATGCTTTGCAATGCAGTGGAAGAAATCAAGGTTTAGCACTGGTCACAATGTCAGGAATTACTGTTGTCAGCACTTCTAATGGCATTTCCATACATTTTGTCTGAACACCACCACATCCTAATTACTGTTTTAAGTGGCCTGTTTTGCACAAATACTATTTCATTTATTTTTATTTAATCTGAGAGCAGCAAGAAGAGAATACATTTTTCCCCAAATATTTAATATATTTTATCCGGTATGAGGGGAAAGGGCCAACAAAATGAAATAAGAGAAAACCGAATGCAGCCATAAGTCGAATCACACTGGTTTAAGTAATTATGCAGGGGTTCAAGTGCAATGTTTATAAATATGTTCATCTGAAAACATATAATTTAAGAATATTATTGAAAGTCAGTTCTGTTTGCTGGGTAGAATTTTTAGCTTCAATAAAGTTCAATATCCTATTTGGTTTCAATATTCTCTACAAATTTTGAAAATCATACTAAATTATGTCTTACAAATCCAATGAAAAAAGTTATTTTTTAGAAATATAAATATTATGAATTATTATTCTCTTGATCAAATAATCATTTAACTTTATTAGCAATTATTTTAAACATTGGTTTCATTTTTTACCAGTACAAGCAAAACTCATTGCCTCAGGATGAAAAAAACAAGAGTTTGTTCTTATCAGGTATGAAGAAAAATTTTTCTGCAATATATATTTTATGCAAGAATTTTCTCATTTGTTTTTTATATGTGTAATTAACAAGCTGGATATTTATTTAGGGAAGTTAACAAATCGTCCAGTAGGTTCCATGCCAGTAATATCTCCTGATGGTTCTGTTTCATCTCAGGAGCATTCTTCTAGTTTTTATACAGCTGGATCTGGTCAAAGTTTGAGTGGACAGAAAGATGTATGTTCTTTTTAAGAATCTGATTTTTAATTAAATGTAAATTGGATAAAAAATTATTAGTTGTAACTAAAATATAAAAATGTTCATTATTTTATAATTTATTCAGCATTATGCTACCTTTGTTGCACTAAAATTTACTTTTTTTCATTGCACTTAATGAGTGGAGTTGCCTTAATGTAAAGCATTAGTTCTCTTAAACTGTGGTATGTGGACCCATGGGTATCCACGAAGTCTTTCATGCAATGTAAATATTTCCCTCTTTTACAGACTCTGAAAGGCCTCATGGAAAAATTGAAAGATGTACCATATTAGACTAGATCATTAAATTGTCTCCAATGAAAAAACTTTACTAAAACATGCATTTTGATCAAGAATATTAAGTCGGGGAGGAATGTTCAAAATCTTGAGGGTCTGCGATGTCACGCTGATACATAAAGGGGGGCCGCAGTGATTAAGGGTTTAAGAACCCTTAATCGCCCTTAACCCGGAAGACATGGATGTTTGTAAATGTATAGTGCCTATGTGGCATGGAGGTACTTTAAAAAGCCGTCGAGCCGCAAGTCCTCTCATGTGGTTGGTGGAAGGCCCCTGACCACCCCCAGATGTCCTCCCTCAAAATTGGGGTGGAAACGAGCCAAATCTTACTGTCACCTGCATGGTGTTCAAAGCTAAGACTAACAACAGGTGTAAAAATTCTAGCCCTTAGCCGCGATTAATTTTGTGGGCCTCGATCTGATTTCGTCAGGCAGGTAGCATTAGTAGTCACAACAACAACAACAGAACCGCTGATGTAAAGCATTGATATAAGTCATTTTAAGAGCTTATAAAATAAATAACGTGAAAAAGGGGTAGATAATGACTTATTTTACTTTTAAGTTATCTAATAAAAATTAACATGTAAAATAAAAATGCAAGACTAATCTTCTTTACCCAAGTCATATTTTCAAGTTGGTTTTATTTTCTTAATTATATCTTTTTCCATATAATCAAAAAAAAAATAGTGAGAGAAGGGGAGTTATTTTAAAACTGTAAAGACATGCCAATATAGCTTTGGTTGTTTCTAATCTGTTTCTTTTGTACAGACTATAAAGTCTGAACCTCATAAAGTATTTCTATTCAGAATTTTTTCTGTGTAGCTTTGGAACCTACTTGAAAAAGTTTTTTTCTCTTGGAAAGTGTTTTTAAAAAATGATTATCCGAAATCAAATTTAAAAAAGTATTGAAAATTTTATATATAAGTTATGTACAGATTTCATATACTTTTCTTAAAATAGTATTTTTTATCCATATATAAATGATTTTTTTTTTCATGTATTTCAGGTTGCCTTAGACCAATCACCCCGAAATTCGATAGCCTCAAATAATAGTTCACTCCTTAGTTCACCTCCTAGCCCCCAAACCAAAAGGGGAGAAGACAAAGATCCTGGTTCTTCTAGTTGCGAATCTTAATAAATTCACACCACATTGATTGTATAGAATTCAGTGTGCCTCGCTTTTCTTTATCTAGAAAGCTAGGTGTCTTATCGCATTGTATGCGATTTGAAAAGAAAAAAAAGTTACTTACTGCCTTCAAGTATAATGCTTTTAATTAGGAACTTTTCAGTCATTTTAAAATAAGTGATACAGCAAATACTTGCTATTAATAATTCTTCAATAACAAAAGTAAAATGTCCATGGGTTTCTACATGTAGTGCCTCATTACAATCATTTTTTTATAAACTTAGAAGAATTGTGTGTGTGTGTGTGAAAAGTGTTTTGTGAGATTTTTTGAAAAGGAACTTGTTTTTCGTAGCATGAATGTAGTGAAAGTTCAGGTTATGACATACAGGTGTTACCATCAAGTTTGAATAGGATATATACAAAATAGTACAGCAATAAACTTGTTATCTTCTACTTAAATAGCACACTTTTTTGATAAAGTGAAAGAAAAAGGAAAATCCAAGTTAAAAGTGAGAGAAACTATTTATTATAACACACAAAAGTATCTTTTCAGATTTTTTAAAAAAATTTTCTTTTGATTTTCTACATTTATAAGTGTGCTTTTGTAAACATCGATGGACATGTTTTATATTGTATGAGAATGTTTTACTGTTTAGAAAATGCATAGTTCTTCCATTCAATCTAACAGTGCTTTGTTAAATTTTGTGTGTCAAGGTAAAATTCAACCTCTATTGTATAATGCAGGGGAGACTGTGACTACATAATTTCTTTATGACTACACACAAACTTGGAATAGGGATCCAACCTTTGGATCTTGGAACTTTTACTTAAAAAAGCATCATGAACTCTGATGCTAAACACTAGTCTATATTTTATATACCTTAGTAGACGTTGTTTGACACAATGCGTCAATACGTGTGTGCATCGCGTTGTTCCTAGTCTGTGTCGCTGCTTTTCTATTCTATAACAGCACAATGTATTCATTTCATGAGTTTTATAATGTATTATTGAAAAAGAATCGTAATTTCTTGTTTTTCTTTATTTTCAGATAAATAATAGTTCACTTTTATTTTATGTTCTGTATTTAAATTTTGGTTGTTAAAGAAAGATTATTGTTTTCTTTGTTGTTTAATATATTAGTATATCTTTCTTGTAAATATATAAATTTAAAAAGCACTAAATATTTCTTTTAAGTGTTGTGTTGATGATTTATAATTTTTATGGTAAAAAATATACCTGTTTTCTGATTTTTATGTTTATTTTTAAAATTTAATAATTAATATAAACTTGTAAGAAGTACAGAAAAAAGCAATAATGTATGACTGTAATTAGTACTTTTTTATAAGAATGTGATGCTTTACATGAAGATTTGAAAGTTACCTAAAGTAGTTATGTCTTAGGAAATTTTTACATTTATATAAATTCAAGCATTTTTTCTAAAATTTAAATTAGCAAGTAACAAAATTAATTGGAACTTGATTTTATAAAATAATTAAATTGATAAGTAGTACCAATTTGATGAAATAAATTTGTTACACTTGTGTGAATTCAATAAAAATACGGGGAATAAAAAGCTTTTTACTTGCATTATAACTAAATCAAAATTCTTAAAAATACATGTTTCTTGTGAGAAATCAATTTTTTGAAAATTGCTGCGATAAAGATTTTATTTTGTTATAAGAAACAATTATATTTGTCATTGATCTTAATTTTCGTAAAAGAATTTTTGTGGGTATTTGTATATTTTCACACATAAATTTGACAAATATCAAATATTAATTTCGGGAAAAAAAATGGAAATGTTTTGTTTTGAAAAAAATTAAGGAAAGAAGGATGCAATATACATTTAAATTTCTGCGTTGGAAAAGAATAATTTTTTTAAAAAAAATTTGACTGTCATTTGGTAATTAATCTAAATTTTTAATTAATAATCGGTTATTATTTTGCTTTCTAATCGTGATAAATGTCATTCCACTGGGAAAGTACCTGCATTTTATATTTATATTTTAATTTGTAACTGTTTTTACTGATTCATATTTTATACAAAGTGTCCTGTGTCCAAATCTGCCATAATTACTTTTTTCGCTGCTTTGCAGTATCTGACCATATGATACATAAAACTTTATTGGCAAGTGAATGCAAACATACTGGGTTTCAGAACTAAAACCTTTTCTAATATTATGAGTGATATAAATAGTAACTTAAAACGATTGCTCAAATGATTCTAAAGTTAATTTTTTAGTGTAGAAAATTGTATAATTTTTCTCGTATTTAGAGTATAATGTAAAAATTGTTTTCCAACTTTGCCGTCCGTTATTATAAATTTAAGCAATTTCGTATTTTAAATCCAGACTGATTCAATGATTTGGTAAGTGTTTCTAAGTATTATATGTATTTGTATGCAGAACAAATGTGATTTGACAATTCAAAAATAAAATGCTCAGCCTTTACTGCTTTCACAGTAGCTTCGAGTGCCTCATTCAAACTGTGTTGTTGCAACTGTTTTAAGTCTTTGAATCATAAATCAAGTACATCTTCATTTGTCATCATTGGAAGGTATCGATTCTTTTTTCAAAGCTATGTGTCAAGCTAACATTTCTGATACTTAGTTCATTAATAAAAATGTACAATGTAATAATTTTATATGTCTTATTTTTCATAACCTAAGCTGTGTAGCTTATCTCTTCTAGTATATTTTTTTACTAGATATACTCTCTTCAGAATCAAAAAATATATTTATTTGAGATAGTTTGTACATAGGCTTCTGCATAGATGTCATTTTTTCATCATATTAAGAAATGTATTCTTCCTGCATAGGTCCTGTTTGAAATGTGTTCTGTTTTATATATTTTCATATTCTATGTAATTTTTTACTTGATAGGCATTTGAAAATAACATGCTGAATGTACTAATAAAATCTTTTAATTAATTATGAACTATGCTGTTTCTTTTGTTGCAATAATATTTTCTTTGGTGGTGTGTAGTAATTTTTCTGTAAAACTAACTATAAGCCTTTTTAAACTATGTGATGACATAATTAAATTTTATATGTGATAATTCATCAATTAAATTAGAAATAAATTTGAATATACATATTTATATAAATATGATATTATGTATTAATTCTAATTGTAAGAAATCTTTGTCTTATAAGTAAAGTACTTGATTAATTTTGAAAATATTATTTTTAAATGATTCTTAGTTGAATTGTTTGCCCTTATTTTATTATATAAAATATTTATGTGTGGTATTTTAAGTAAAAAAAAATATATATATACAATAAATTTAAAAGTCTTTTCATTTTTATTTTAAAGAAATTCATATAAAATATTTTTAATAAAAATTAAACGTATTAGAACATGAATTTTTAAAATAAACTTATTTAGTTTTAATTCATGAATATTTAATATGGGAACTGGGGTTGCTTAATTTTCATGCAAGTCCTAATATGTAATTTATAATTTTTGCCATTTTGTGTACTACTGTTTTTTGTAACAAGCTTACTATACATCACTCTTGCTATTTTTTGGAAAAGATATCTTTGTTTCTAATTATATTTTATATATGGATTTATTTTATCAGTTAAAGAAATGTAGAAAGTTCTATAAGAGTAAAATTAATTTAGTAAAATTAGTGTTTTTACTGCCTTATATTGTGCAATTTGTAGATGTTTCAATTTTCCTCAGGTTATAAATATTTTTGAGAAGATCAATTTATAAATTCTTATTAATATTTGATTAGTTTATAAACTGATTATTAATAAGTAAAAAAAATTAATGTATCTGATATTTTTAGTTGTCTTCCTCATATATATGTAATATTCTGAATATTGTATCTTATGTATGTGGAATAATATCAAAGTATTTAACTTATTTAATGTTTTGAAACATTAAAGTTTTTTTCCATCAACAATAATTAATTATTTTTGTTTTTATATAATTTATGTGTTTGTATTGTATCAATCCAAGCAAGTATTTAATGTTATATTTTACGTAATTATTAAAAATGGATTAAAATATCTATCAGAAATAAAATATTTCAGTTATCATTGGAATTTCTGATGCTCTATTTTACTTTCAGATAACATTAATAATGCAATTAATTTTATTTATTATTTTTGTGGATTATGAACTTAACTTTATTCAACTAAAATAATTTTATTTCTTTTAATTGTACAAATTTCTTACTGATTAATTTTTTCTGTTTTCAATGCTTTTTACTAATTTTCATATATGTTTATTACATGAGTAAAAAATTGTATGCCCCTAAGGGCATGAGAAATTCTCAAAACATGAGATATATGCTAGCTTTTTAACTAATACTATAAAAATTCATATATATATATATAGCTAAAATTATTTTATTCTATTTTGCTTGGTAGTAAAACATGTGTTAGCATGTTAATTGGTTTATTTTTCATTAAATTTCTGTAAAGAGAATTCATAAAGAAACTAATCCTAAATTATTTTTCATGTTAAATTTTATGTATTGCAAATAACTGATTAAAATATTATTTAAAAATTTTTCTAGATTAATTATTTCAAATTGAAAACAGTATTATTCTAAACATAAAATTTGTTTTTATAGTATAGCCAAAATGAAAAATTTAGTTGTGTAAAAAAACATTTAGAATAATTTGTTTTATGAATACACTTATAATTTAATTTATGACATTGTAGTTTTAAAAGTATTTTTGTTGCCCTTAAACTATCTTTTCAGCTTCACTTATCATTATATAAGAATTTAACTTTTGAGTATTAATATTTTTGTTCATCATAATACATGTTTATTTTTCAGTATTCTACTAGACATCCTATTTTAATTATTTCATAGAAATGCTGTCTGGTATTTTCACTTTTTATTGTTGTGTATATATTAACATGAGATTATGTCATTTTTTTAAAGTACCATTTCAAAAATTATATTTTTCAATATTTCAGTTATCACTTAGAATACAAAGTTTTACTAGTTAAAAACTTTCACATAAGTAATTTAAAAGCATCATTAACATTTTAATTGTACGGTGTTCTTTGACAAAATGTTACAAACGCACCCATATATTAAAACTCAGTTGTTTTTAATATATGTGGTAGGTACATTTTGCTTCTATATATTTTAAACGTTTTATATCCAATAATATTCGTATTTTTACTTGAAAGGCTGCATATTGTCATGTTTTGAGTATGAACTGTGCCTCATAGTAATTATAAAAAAAAATTTAAAAAAATGCTTAGCTTGTAAGAAAGTGGCAGATTGATTTTTATTTAATAAAAAGAGTGAAAAAAATTAGCTGTTTCTTTTTTCTTTTGTCACTTAATGGAATAGTAAAATGTCTCAAGTTAAATCTCATTTTATCAAAATGTGACCAGTTCTTACTACAAGTAAGTGATGAAATTCCCCCTTTTGTGTGATTGCAGATCAAAGGTACTATCTAAAAAATTTCACTACTTTCTTGCCAAAAATCCTTCTGTTTCTAAAAGTTTATATAGAAGTTTTGACATATCGGCTGCTAACTATGAGATAACCACATTATTACTTGGGACAGGGATCGTCAAACCACAACTCTTTGAATAAAATGTGGCAGCTATTCAGTTTTTTTCCTCTTTGAATTATTAAACAAAATAATTATACCTACTAAAAATTATTCCCATTTCTTTTTCCTTTATAATTATGTAATGAAAAAAAAAAATTACCTGTGCATATTTACATATACATTTAAATATTTAGCTGGCTTAAAATAGTTTGTGATTTCTGTATTATAAATTATTTTTCATTGACAAAATGTACTGAAAATCAGTGAAAATATTGCAATTAATTCTAAAGTAGTAAAAGTCCAATTTATTGGTAAAAATACCACCATGGGGTGACATACCTTAATGTGATTTCCAGCAATGTATACTTTTTTGCATAAATGAGCTCAGGAGCACTGATGATTTTGGACAAAATACGTTAAAACCCCCAACAGAAATGACGAAAACATATTTCTTATTTAATTACAAGCCTTAAGGCTAATATAAAGAGTGTTGAAATGACTTTTGTTTGCAATAACAACCAAAATCAATTTGAATTGTTAATATAAACATAAATAGAACAAAGCACACTTATGGTATTATTGGTACAGAATTTCTTTCATGAACCTTGACATTTAAATTCACACACCATTATGAAATTTTCACAATGATTATTCTTACATTGAACCACAGAAATAAAAATATCTTCCATAGTTCTTTTTGAAGAAATTTAAAGTATTACTTTGGATAAAATTATGTTAAATGAGAGTCATAATTGCTACCCCTATCAGAGCTCCCACCCCTCAGTGTAAGTTCATGCATAAAAATAGTTTGTCTTTGATAACTAGTCTTTTTTTTTAAAGCTCTTTGTTAGTTTGTCCTTTCCACGTACAAATTGGTTCTTTTGTCTCAAAGGTGTGCCGACCCATGTTCTAAGCATTTCCACTAAACACTGTCTTGCCAAAAATCCTTCTGTTTCTCAGTTTGTATGCAACATGATGCAGAAATTAAACCCTCTAACGAGCTGTTTATTTCCAGTAAAAATTCATCAAAATATTTTTGGAATTGAGATTGATTTAAAAGAAACATCGCTTCATATCTTTGAGAGAGGTACCATAACATCGAATCGGTATTGCAGTGACATTATCCAGGATCATGTTCGTCCATTTAAGAGTGTGATGGGTCCAGACTTTTTGTTTATGAACAACCGCTGCGGTATCGACCACACCTTAAAGTGAAAAAATTGAATGTATGACTCCTCTAATCTAAATTCTATAGAGCAGTGTTCCGCAACCCCCGGTACCGGTCCATGGATCAAATACTACTGGTCCGCAAAAGAAACATTAAATTATTTCCATTTCATTTACTGCGGCATATTTTTCTTGGGTTTGGGCTACTTTTTGTGAAAATCACTTTATATTCCTTGGGACATAGTACGATTTATGCAAAAATTTTTAATTTAAGATTTTCAAAATTTTTTTGGTTGCCTCCTATGTATGATATGTAAAACAGATTTTGTGCTCAAAATTTTGTAAAAGGCTAGCCATTTAATTTTTTAAGGAAAAACTTAAAAATTTGTGGAGTGATTTTAAACTCCAACAAAAATTTACGCACACGCATGAAATTTGATTTACAAATACGTCAAACTATGCATAACAAAAGTTGGAATGGGTTTTGCGATAACATGATTGGTATTTGTACAATACTTCTTTTTATGAATGCTTATTGAAAATTCCTTAAATAATGTTTAAACTCTCAATTCATTTATTTTTAAAAAAATAAGTATTGCTTTGATTTAAAAATGCATACCAACTTTTGTTACGTATATTATTAGCAACAAGTGAAAAAAATTTCCAAGTAATAAGCTCAATAGAAAAAAAGTCGTAGCATTTTAAATGAAGAAAACTTGTATTATCTTTTGGGGAATAAGTTAGTTTAAATTTTGATTTGTCATAGGGATGGGGTAAAACAAACGAAAAAGCTATCATAAATCTGCTTTTTTAAGATTGAGCTTTGAGGTTAAAAAAAGTATATAAAAATAATTTAGGCTAAAATATTTGATTTTTTTTTACCCAATTTTTTCAATTGAAACTACTTTTCCTCTTAAAAACCCTTTTTATTATTTTTTTGGTGAGCTATATTTTTTTGAAGGCCGTTTAAATGCAATTAAAATAAAACATTAAAACAAAACAATCTAAAATATAAACAATCCCTCCTCCCCTTAGCGGGGGGTGCGGGAAAATTTTCGTTGGGCCCGGTTTCGGCGATAAAAGGTTCGGAAAATTTCTATACCTGCAAAAAAAGGTTTCAGCGAGCCAAAAAACTCACTTTTTAATACGTCACATACTCAAAATGCTCCGATGCAACAAAAACTCAAAATTTTAAATAGCCCATTCTCATCTTTGGGAAACTACTCTCAAATTTAAACATCCCTACCATTTTTTAAACTGTTACTGGTAAGAATTAACAAAAGGTGAATGGAATTCATTTTATAATTTTGGGTCAAATATGGTTTGTATTTTTTTATTTTAATACTGGATCCCAAAACTAATTTTTAACATAAAAATATACATCAAATCAAATTTAAAAGGGGTCTTAGGGTTTTGGGTTTTACCCTTTTTTTTTTAATTTCATTTTTTTGAAGTTTTACCACTTAACTTGAAAATCTAAATTCTTTTTTCATTTTTGTTTACAAAAGTTTACTTGCTATATAAAAATCCCCTTAAAATAATTCCCCCTGTCTGCGCGCTGAATTAACAACCATGTACTTCGTTTTTATATAATGTCGCCAATATTTTTGAGGTGATATGCAAGTTCAACAAAAATATAATTTTCGTTTTAAAAATGTAACTACTTATGTGATCTTAAACTATATTATTTTTGAACTTATACCTCAAATTTAAATCTTTGAAAATAACAAAAATTGATTCCATGCAATAGTTGAACAAATGTGTAAGTAATTTGGCTCATTAAAAGTTATATTTATATTTCTAGAAGCAATATATTGTCTCTTTAAAATCCTATACAAACAGAAAATTAACTTTTATTTAAAATCAGTCTCAATAAGTATCTTGGAAACATTACGATGAATAACAGACTTTTCATATTAAAAATTTCTAAACACAATAAGAAAGGAATAGTTTCTTTACATATTATGTAACATGAAAAAAAAAAAAAACTTCTAAGACTTAGAAACCCAACTAAAATAAGTCTCATTAGGCCTCCCAGGTGAGTAAGTATTTTTTGTATCAATTGTTTTGTTTAAATCAATACATACACAACCTCTGCTCTCAACACTCATCAACCGAGCTACTGGGACTCCCTTTTAATCCATCCAGATGGAAATAAAAATGCATTGTAATATATATTACAAATTAGGCTCACTTTATATTAACTGATTTTATACTCTATCACCAAAGAAAACAAATATTGTAGTTTTTAAGTTAATGTTTTTTTTAAATCAAAAATTAAAATATTTAAAAAGTTTAGTCCTTAGAAGAATATAAAAACAATTAAAACAGATTTTTACATTCACAAAACATTTAAAATAGTAAACCAATAATATTTTAGTAAACACCAATAATATTTGAAATGTCCATTTATGAATAAATGACAGAAAACTAAAACGGGAAGCATGGAAATGTTTGTTTGTGAAAAAAATCTACTTAAAATTGTAAAATTAAAAAAAGGATACTCCATAAATATAAATCAGAAAAAAATTCTTTTTAATATACTATAATAAAAAAAAAATTATAAAAGAGAATAAAATTAAAAAATATTGAAAAAAAATGGGGCCCCCAAAAATCAAATTTAAAGGTTTTTAAAACCATATTTTTATTTATCGCCTAACTTGACAATTGCCCACAACAACACTTGGTATGTAGTGTACCGATATCAAATTAAAAATTTATTTAATACTAAAAAAACAGCTCCCCTTTCCTCCAACCTGAAATTTAAAAAAGTTTTTTTGGAATTTCTACTACCTATCTTTTTTTCTGTTTTTTGAAATTTCCCGAAAAACTTGATATTAATAGGGGACAAGTATAATTGAAAAATAAATATATAATTTTCTGAGATAAAAGTCTTTCTTTTTTCCCACTAAAAAAATTGGGCCATTTTTACAAATTAGTTTTCAACACCCCATTATCAAAAAAGAAACCATTGCTTTAATCTTTTAAAAAGTATTTATGTCAATAAGTATATTTTTCCAACAAATAGTAGAAAAAAAAACACAGAAATCTTGGTCTATCTGAAAAATTTAATATCTAAAATAATTAGTTTTTTTTATGGTGCCCCCTGATGTAAATTCTTATAAAATCTTTGCTGTAATAAAATACAAGGAAAAACCCAGTATGACCCGGACTCAGAAAGGGGAAAACGTAATTTTACATTTGATACCGTTTTCCCTGAAGTCCCAAAAAATGGAATCCGGATAAATAAATAAAAGAGTTAAAATAAAAAAATCAGATATATATTCATTTATTTTATCCAAAAAAAAAACCTATGGTCACATTAAAAAATGTGTTATCCAGAAGATCAATTTTTTTGGAATTAAAACCATTGACTGAGCTTGAAGTTTATTAAAAAAATACCAGATTAATAAGATTTTTTAGAAATTTCACAATAGTTTTAATCAAAAAAAGTTTTATGGTCAGGCATAAACTTTCTGCAGTGGCGTAACATACCCCCCCCATATTGCGGGGGTGTCCTGGGTCCGGGGGACCCAAAGCCAGACAGTCGCCAAGATTTTGTAAAACCCAACGGGGCCCCCAAATGCCCTCCTTAACCACCCCTTCTGCACTATTTATAAGATAAATCGGTACTTACATATTATGGCGATTTCGTGTTTTTCTGTTCATTATAAATACCGCATACAAATTTTTTGTACCAAAGTGTTTAAATTTTTTTGGTACTTGCATATTACGCAACTTTTTTGGTGAGTTTTAAAAATGAAGCACATTATGTCAATTGAGCATGAACAAAAAAAGGAAAACGGGTTTTAAACTATTTTGAAACGTTGGATTGTTGCGATAATATTGGTACCAAATTTTTCCTTCCCTTTTTAATCTGTTCAGAACTAGTTGATTTTGCTGTTAACCAACCCATTTAAAATTCATGGTTTATAATCATTCCAAATCCAGATAACACCAGTATGATCACGGATTTAGAAAGGGAAAACGTAATCTCACATATGATCAGCCCCGAAGTGAACATGTATGTAATCACTGATAAAATAAATAAAAGCGTAAAATATACTTAATCAGGTTAAATTAAAAAAACAATATATCTCATTTATTTTCATCTAAATAAACAAAAAAACTATGGGCCCTTAAAGGTGTGTTATAAACCCGAAAATCAATATTTGGGAATTAAAACTTAGTTTGACTGAACTTTAAAATTTATTATAAAAAAAAAACCCGATTTAAGATTTTTAAAATATCACAATAAATTTTCAATCAAAAAAGTTTTATGGTCTTGAAATATAGACTTTTGCGTGGCATAACATACACCCCCCATTAGGGGGCCCCGGGTCCCAGGGGGCAAAAAACCTGACAGCCCGTCCCCCCTTTTGTAAAATCCAACTTGGGCCCAAAACCTGACAGCAGGGGGGCCCAAATGTTTCTGTTAAAGCCTTTCTGCCCATGTTATAAGGTAAATGGGACTTACATATTATGGGGAACAACTCCAACGTTCAAGATAACTCCCAAGTTGGCAATACCAAATTTTGATTTTGTTGTTTCCGAATTGGGAATTTCATTTTGTTTCATATTATTTACCAAAAGGTGTGATAATTTTAAGTACAGTGTAAATCTAATTTAAACAATCATATCAATTATTAATAAGACAAAATATCCATTAAATAAATTTTTGTAGATTTAATTTTTTTTACTTAATGTCTAATACCGAAAAGTAAAATTCATTCTTGAAAAATGTTATGCTCAATTTTACCATTTTGTAATTTCTGTTCCGAATTTTTACTTTTTTAATATTGGAAATTGAAAAGAACTAAAATAAGGATTGAAATTGTTGAAATTTAAATAATTTTTAGGGGAACTTTTAAAAAAATTTTCTATAAAATTAATAAGCAAAAAATTTAAAAAATTTCAAGAAATTAATCTCCCCAAAAAATTAATAATTGTCAACAAAAAATTATTTTGTAAACTTCCTTTTTCAAGACAGTCCTACAAATCAAAAACCAAGAGTTCAATGAAAAAAAAATAAAATTATTCCAAACTGAAAAAGGGAAAACTTTTTATTTGCCTATAAATAAATGCACGAAAAAAAAAAAGTAATTTCTGTGGGTTTTGAAAATTGGGAAAAAATTTAAAAAAACCTTTTAATCTTTTTAAATATTGATTTTGGGTTCAATGTGTGTATCAAAATTGTATTTATTCCCCCATTCAAAGGGCCCCTTTTACTAAAGTGTTAGTTGATTAAAACTTTTAAAACTATTTCAGCCATAAACCATATTCAAACATGTTAGTGCTACAATTCCCCAAGCATATTTTACTGCAAAAAATACTACTATACCAAACTTCATGGACATAATTTATTGTGACCACCTTTCAAAGCAAAACAAAATGGGGTTTTTACTAGTTGGCTTGTGTTAAAGATAGAAGTTTTTTCCCAAATTTTGGGTTTAAGGTAAAATTGTTTTTGGTTTTGGGGCCGGGAAATTTATCGCCAAACAACTTAATACAAACCCTTACTGGGAACTTGTACTAATTTTTTTTTTTTCATTAACATTTTTTATTTTCATTGAAAAAACCACTTCGTAATTTTTCGTAAATATCCCAAATTAGGCCTTTTCGCCAATTTTGGTTCTAAAATTAACTTTCCAAGCCCTTCCCCCACTCAACATTAAACCCCCGGTGGGTTTTATAAAATGTTGCTTTAATTGTTTAGTTTTGATCAGAATAAAATCAAACAATTACTAATGAAAAGAAATTCTAAATTAATAACACTAGTTTTTTTAAATAATTTTCCAATATAAATCATTTATCCCTAGCAAATTCTGTCAATCATATGAAATGTATTTAATAATTTTACCCGCATATCTTGGATTATAAAAACAAATAGACTTTAAAATTTTCAAACAAAAAAAAAATCGAAAAACAACAAAGAATTTATCATTTTAAACTCATGTGTTCCCCCGCTTAGGTGGTAGATGAAATAAGTTTGGTAGATTTAAAGAACTAATTTGTTTGATCCCCATTTTAAATATCAGCCGAAAAAAAAAGCTTTTCTGTAATCCGAAAATCTTTTTAATTTTTTTTAGAGTGTTTTTTAGGTTTTAGTACTTACTGTTCAAATTAAGAAAGGCCTGCGTTCAAATCGGCACAAAATTCATTTTTTAAAATTTAGAATGTAAAAGGGTTCATTTTTGGAAGCTTTTTTCTCCTTAGAGAATGCCGGATGCTCTTTACAGACGTGCAAGAAGCCCTTTCCCAAAGGCCAAGAGCGAATAGGGAGAACATATGCCGCAAGGAGTCCTCGGTAGTTAAGTAGATAGGATGAGTATATATATATAAAAGATGAAAAATGTGTAATAGTGTCCGAGGAGGTCACACACCTTATTGTTTCATTGTGGCAAATGCTTCAAACACCTTTTTTTCTATTCTTGATTTTCTTCTTTTTCCTTGTGGAGAAATCTATACTATTTCGAATAGTGAAAAAATGACAGTTTCTCTATTGAACATGTGCCAAGTTTTACTTTTTCAAACAATGTTTATTATGAACTAGCTGGTATACCCGTTCTTCGCACGGGTGAATTGAAAAATTAAACAATACAGACTGAAGGATAAAGGAGTTTTTAATGAGTTAATTTACGGAATTGAAAAAACAAAAAAAAAGCTTTTTGCATATCTTAGCGAAAAAAAAACCATGTTTCAAAATTTTTGTCGGTAGATGTAACAGCTGATAAAAAGGATTTTTTAAAAAAATTTATAACCCCCCCGTAACTCTTTTGGGGGTGATTTTGAAACACCTTCCTTCTGCTCAGAAAAAAATAACACATTGTTAAAATTTTGTGTAATAAACGAAAAAAGAAAATAATTTTATCTAAGTGTAATATTTTTAATATTAAAAATCTTATATACAATATTGAATTTGTTGAAAAATCTTTTTTTCAATATTCAATTTATTGAACAACTTAAAATAATAATAATATATAATCCCATTTGAATCGGATGTTCATTATTTTATTGGTTTTTTTTTTGTTTTCGGGGAACCCTATTTTTTTTTTTTTCTAAAAAAAAAAGTAGCCTAAGTAACTCCTAGTAACATCAGTTTTGAAAGGAAAGTTCTTAAATTCGGTCTAGCTGTTTCAGAAATTAGCCGAAAAAACAAACAGAAGATAGACAGAAAAAAATTTAAAAAACTTATTTTTTTTATATAAGAAAATTTATATTTTTAAATGATTTAGAAAAAACCCAATTTCAAATTACAAACACATTCAATTGATTTATTTGAAGATCAGAAATATTTGATTTTTTTTTTAGGTATAGCTGGGTGTAAGTGCATTTTTTCACCAAAAAACGAAATTAAAAATATTTTTTTTAAAAACAACTACCTACGTATTTAAACCCAAATAAAAAACCTATAAGAATTTATTGATTTCAAAGTAAAAAAAAACTAACTATTTTTTCATGAAAGAAACCCAACGATGTTTAACATTGATTTCTAATTATTATTTAAAGGTCTCATTCAAAAACAGTAAAAAATGTAACGAAACAATTTAAATTTAAAAAATGAACGGTAAAAAAAATAAAAATACTTTGTGACTCGAGAAACTTTATTCTTGATTTCGAAAAATTTTACGCAATATAAGTATTATCCAACCGTAGATGAAGTTATTTACAGTTTTGAATAAATTTATTTAAATTTTTTGGGGGTGTGTACTTTTTTCATTTAAAAACCGTAATCTATTTATTTTAGAAACAGCTACCTACGTATTGACTAAATAAAACAACCTGGTCGGACCCATCGCAAATCACATTTTGTAAAATTTATTTGAAGACAAACATTATTGTGACTGCTTTGTGTGCAGTGTTTAATAAATAAACAATAGGGGTTAAATTGACTTACCCTATTTAAATGTGGAGCCTTTTGAGAAGTCAAATGACGTAAAACCCAAAAAATTCCTGATTTAAGTTTAAATTTTCCATGTTATAGAAAAAAATTTATGTTTCTCAGTTTCTTAAAAGGGGAAAAATATTGGGAAAGATGATAAACGTTGAATGCAAAGCAAAAAAAGGTCTTTGTCATAGGGTGAATGAATTGCAAACAGGGGGGGGGATCGGATTTTAACCGTCGATGGGGTGAGGGGGGTGAAAAGACCCCCAAAAAGGGGTAAGAGGGGTGCATAACCTTTTCACTTGGGTGGTGTGAGGGCTTAAAAACATTAAACGAACACACACACATGAATGGGGAAAAATGCGGAAAGGGCAGTAACCCCAAACAAACAAAAAAATTTGATGTAATTGTAAAACTTGAGACAAAAAACCCCGCAAAAAAAAACTATCCCTATTGAAAAAAATAATCCCTATTGACTAAAATAATCCCATTGAATAAATAACCCTATTAGCGGATATTGTTCTACCATTTTATTGGTTTTAATTTTTTTTTCGGGAACCCAATTTTTTTTTATAGTAAAAGTACCCCCGTATTCCTTATAAAATTAGCTACTGCCAGTGAAAGTTTTTTGGCAAAAATTTTCCAGCCGCCGTTTGCCAAACAAAAAGACAAAAAATTTTAAAATTATTTTTTTCTATAAAGTACCGTTATACTTTTTAAATGCTTTTAGTAAAAGGCTGTTACTTTGAAGTTACAGGCACTTCATTTTTATTTATATGTATAGATTATTCCACAAATGTGGCTGTTCCTTAGAGCAATTGTTAAGCAGTATATGTACATCACACATTAAAATTGCAACACTAGGTAAGAAGGATTTGACGAACGTCAGAGTCATAAAATGAAAAAGAAGTTGGAATATGCAAGTGTTTAGTATTTCAGTGCATTTAGACGACGCTGGAAGAGAAACGATATCTGAAGTACTGCATTGAAGAAAAGTTCTGTAATAGATTTCTCTTTCGGAAAGATGGAGTTTGCGCAGAATATCGTGTTATGCTTCGAATAAGAAAAAATGTTTGCCAGAAAGTGTAGGAATTCGACAGAGGCTGAATCGTTGCCCATCGAGAGTGTGGATTATCATTCCGTGATATCGCTCATCGCATCGGTCAAATGCAGTCGCTGTCATTCAAATTTGGATTCAATGGTTCACTGGGGACATGCACAGAATCTCCACTTCCTCTCATGACTAACGCCCGAGGAGACAGACATATTGTGAGGTCATCTCTGCAAAACCGTTCAACAACATCACGACCTTTAGTCAGGAAATGGGCATGTTTGCAGCACGCCCATCATCCACTCGTTCAGTGCGATGACGTTTACAGCAGCACACATTATTAGCGCTGTGACCATTTCTTCGGCTTCCCTTGACAATACAGCATAGAGCAGCGTTTCTCAAACTGTGGGACGCACAGATTGAAAAGTCAAAAACAAAAGATTATTTAAAAATTTATTAATTTACTACAAGTAAACAAACAAAATATATTCTGACATAATAAATAAAATACATATTTACACTGATATTTTACACTTATATAAATAAATGTATCAGTGCTACACAATGTATTTTATAATTAATTTAACATTACTAAGTTAAGAGCAAGTTCAATAAGTACCAGTGACCAAATGGGATTCTCATATATAAAATTATATACAAAAATTACCAACTATCTTAATAAACTGTACTGTTTATAATTAATCCCTTAGCTACAGATTAAAATTTACGAGATTCGTTTTCCACGTAGGAGGGCGTATGTGATGTTTTGGGGAGGTGAAGAATAAAGAAGAGCAAATAATCGGATATAATTAAATCTTTCGATAACATTGTCAAGGTCATTTTATTTGCATTCCAGAGACTTCGGAATAATTATATGGATAGCAGTGCAGAGAAAAGATCGTACTTCGGAAAGAAGTACACTGCTGGCCACCGTAAATACAACACCCTGAAGGAAGAATGCAAATAACATGAAATTGACAACATGCATTAGCGGAGGTGAGATATGCAAATGATTAGAATTTCAGCTCGGACACACATCAAGCGCGCCTGTGGCGCCACCTCAAAGCGTTATTTAAGGCTTGAAGATTTCGACGATTTCAAGTTCGGCAATTGTGTTTTTCTTGTGGTTTTTTCAAAAAACGATCAGTTATGTCTCGTAGAAAACAGCGATCAGCTTTTGATCAAGTATCCGAGTTCGACAGAGGAAGGAGAGTGGCCTACCGAGATTGTGCATTATCTTTCAGGGAAATCGGTAGTCGTGTTGGACGAAACCAAACAACTGTAATGCGGATATGTGATCGTTGGATGCAGGAGGGTACGACGAACCAACGTGGCCGATCGCATCCACCTCAGTGAACCACTTCACGTGAGGACAGGCAAATTGTGCGCATGGCAGTGACGGATCACTCAGTGACTTCACGAACCAAAGAAGAGTACATTGAGTCTGTAAAGCATCATTCAGTGTCTACGCGTACCATTCGACGCCATTTACAGCAGAGTGGTCAATCCGCAAAACGTCCATTGCTTTGTCTACCCTTGACGCAGAACTACAGATGTCTCCGCCGCCAATGGTGCGATGAAAAAAGGATGTGGACGGCAGAATGGAATGAAGTTGTCTTTACTGTCGAGTCACGCATCTGTCTGCAGCACCACGATGGTCGGATTCGAGTCTGGAGATACCGTGGACAGAGGATGCTGAACAGCTGCGTTATGCACCGCCACACTGGTCATGTACCGGGTATGGGGCGGTATTGGATATCACTCTCGCACACATTCCTCTAGTACGCATTGCTGGTACTTTAAACAGGCAGCGCTACATGTCCAAGGTGTTGGAGCCAGTTGTCCTTCCTTACCTTCAGGGCTTGGCCACAGCCATATTTCAACAGGTTAATGCGCAACCACAGGTGGCACGCATTGTCCATAAGTTCTTTGTCAATCACCAGATTGAATTGCTTCCCTGCCCGGCTCGCTCTCCGGATCTTTCACCGGTAGAAAACATGTGGTCCATGGTTGCTCAACGATTGGCCCATATTAAATCCCCAGCTGCCTCTCCAGATCAACTTTGGCAATGTGTGGAAGCTGCTTGGTCTGCTGTACCCCAAGAACACATCCAAAGTCTCTTTGAATCAATGCCGAGGCGTGTGGCAGCGGTGATCTCCGACACTGGGGGCTACTCTGGCTATTGATTCTGGCAGAAACCACACTTCACAGAAGTCTATAAATTTAATCATTTGATACTTGGTGAACATGTTATCTACAAAATAAATTTTGCTGTGTTATCTCTTGTCTTTCTTGGTGTTGCATTTACGGTGGCCAGCAGTGTATATATACGCTCGAGGAAATTAACGTTTTGACTTAGCGAGACAGGTTAAGTCGTATTGTAGTTTTAGCTTCGAAGTATGGTATTATTGAATTTAATACATTGTAATTGTATCAGGGGGGCGTGATGAAAATTATGATTGAATATTGGGTCGCAAATATTGAAACTTTGAGAAGCATTGGCATAGAGAGAAACGGCGACTCTAGTTGCCAAACGACAAAACTGGATACATGAATAGAACAGTGGCGTTTTTACTGAAGACTCCTGGTTCTGCGTGCAGTATTATAGTGGCTTTATACATTTCTAGAGGCTCCGAGGAGATCATTAGTCACCTGCTTGCATTCGATATCAGCGTAGGGATCCTGCACCAGGTGTGATGGTTTGGGTACACAACACTCACATCTCTAGTTCGGACAGATTGTAATTTGAACACAGATCGGTGCTTTTCTGACATCTTACCTCCAGTGGTTATGCCCTAACTTCGTGGCCTGCCAAATGCCATCTTCCAACAAGATAATGCAAGACCACATGTTGTACGTCGTGTTCTGACGACGATACACAGGGTATTCGATTGTTGTCCTTGTCTGCACCATTTCCCGATCTGTCACCCATTGAAAACATCTGGTCATAGGTTGCTGAGAGACTGACCCACCGCTCCTTTCCAACTAATACGGTTGATGTGGAGTGGCATGGACTTGAAGCATCATAGAATTAGTTGCCCATTTCTATCACTCAAGCTCAGTTCAACCTTCTGCCTAACCAGGTTAAGGCCTAAGGCTGGTTTGGCTGCCAGGGGTGGCAGCTGTTTCTACTAATTTCACATCTCTATAAACCCTCAAACTGCTTGCAAATTTAATCATTTTCTCTTCATGCCATACTGTTTACGTCCAATAAATATATCTTTTTGTGTTTGCTTTCCTTCATGGTGTTGCAGTTTTAATGGGCAGCAGAGTAATTCTTAAAATAAATCCCCAGTTATATATGTTCTTCAATCTTTAAATTATCTATTATTTACACAGGCTTATGTAAGAGTACGGTACATAAACGTAAAGAGTTTATATTCTAGACAAATATTATGTAAATTAAGCTGTATACGGATAAGCATACATCGATAATTGTTTAATTAGTAATTTTACACGATGATATTTACTCTTAAACATATTCGCTATATTGAAATATTACTCTTTCATTCATATTTTTCGAAGTCTTCAAAATATAACCAGAAACTCTTCCCGAAACATTTATATTATTTTAAATGCTTAATATAAGCATGTATTTGTATGCAGTATACGAAATATTAATTTAATATTTGTTTGGCTTCAAACTAATCTATTGAGAAAGGTAATTCCCCCTTTCAATGTAATTTTAAACATTAAACTTCCTTGAAATTTAATACTAATAGAGTGTGCTTTTTGTGAGTTTAAATATTGGAGAGCTGGTTTAAAATATGTTTATTAATGTCACACTAGAATGCAGTATAGACGGATGTTAGCTGTTAGTTAAGAGACTAACAACTTTCAAATTAATATCTTAACGTTTTGAAGTTGATATCTGGAGATTTGGATCTCAAATCGTTATTTAAAATAAGAGATGAAATAGTTTTAAGATATTTATTGAGTGTATTAAAATAACACTGAGAAATTATAAAACATTTTAAATTATCAATCAAATGTGAAATTTATCATATTTAATTTTAATAAATTAATATGTTTTCAAAATTATTTTTCGTTGTTTTTTAATAAAAACTTACTATGAATAGAAAAAAAATTTTTAGTCTGAATTTTTTCAAAATAAATACCTTATATTACTTTATGATCATTTTAATATTTTTCGAGACATTTTTGTTTATTTTACTATTTACTGCCGATATCAAATAGTTCTCAGATTTTTTTAAAAATGAATATTTAAATTATCCAAATTCCGTGTGTATAAATTTGTACTGAATAACACTTAAAAATGTTTTTGTATTTTTATTTTTCCATATTTAGTAACTGAGTTGTTACAGCCAGAATCTCTTTCAATTCTTGAAAACAATTTTATTTAATGTAGTTCGAATTACATTAAGCCAGTGCTTCTTAAACTTTCAATATTTTTGACCCAATATTCAATCATAATTTACATCACGCCTCCCCAATACAATAACAATGTATTGAATTCAATAATAATATATTTTGACGCAAAGCTTTTACGATTTAAAACCTCTTTGGGCCCATGGCGTATATAAACGTCACGCATAGATAGTGCTTTAAATTTACCGGAGTATACATACGTCTTTCCGAAAATTTTTTCGGGTCACGCTATCCATAAAATTTTTCCCAAAATTTTTGGAATGCAAAAAAAGGGAAGGGAGTTTGGAGAGATTAATTTATTTAAAAAAAATTTCTTTTTTTCCCCTCCCCAATACACCACATACGCGAAATTTTAAAAAAAGGGGGATTGGGGAGCGAATCGCTATTTTAAGGCGGTAAGGAATTAATAATATATAAACCGTACAAATTATCAAGATAAGTGTTAATTTTTGTATATAGTTTTGTATATGACAAGCCTATGGGGGGTCACTGGTAATTATTAAACATGTTCTCAACTTAGTTAACTTAGTATTTTTAACTTAGTTCTTAAATTAATTATAAAATACATTGTGCGCATCATTGGTATATGTATTTATAAGTTTTATTACATCAGTGTAAATGTGTATTGTATTTTTTATTATGTCAGAATATATTTTATTTGTTTATTTTGATTAAATTAATAATTTTTTAAAATAATCTTTCGTTTTCGACTTCCCAGTATGCTCGCGCCTTAACCGACCAATTTATTTTGCCCAATTTATTTTTTTTTTAAAAAAGACATTTTTTATTGCATATATCCAAGCATAATTTTTAATAGAATGGAAAAATGGAAGAAAATTTTATTAAAATTTTCAATTTTAAAGCTTCCACACAATTTTTTATAATTGTGGAACACAGAAACACCTAAATGATTGCTTTTTGTGAGTACACTCTGCATTCTATGAAAAATTTTTCATATATCTTAAAAGAATTTCTATCATACTTACAAAAGATTTTCATGTTCGTACCTCTTGCAAAGGTTGACCGTGTGTTTATGTGCATATATATATAACACATACAATTTAAAGAATGGTGTAAAACAAAGTTTTACTTTGAATAGGAACAGAAATATATATCGGCTTTTTTTATTATCTTTCTATTTTCTTTTCTTTTTTGCAACAAATCTCTCCTCTTGTTCCTCATCAAAAATTTACAAGAATCTAATTACTCCCTTCAAACAAAAATTCTCGCTTTTACCACGAAAAAAAAATCCCGGATGAGAAGCTTTTTCTGTCCCATGGACCAACTGCATCTCTAAAAAACTCTAGCACTAATAATCTTACTATAAGAATTAAAAAATACCGGTAAAAATCAAAGATAGCAAGAAGAAAATATCAATCCCCGTATAATGTATGGGCAAACCAGTTAAAGGGCCTTCCGTTCAAATGTTAAAAAAAAGTATGGATATTGTTACTGAATTTTGTGTAAAATAGTATAAATAATTTGTGTGTTTGGATGTGTAATGCATTTATATTAGTCTGTGTTTAAATTTATTTTGTGTTAAAATTGTAATATTCTCTAGAGACACCGTGTACCTTACGTTAAAATGGCGATTCAATGGGAACTTGGTGAAATCCCTGGCGATTGAGCCAAGTTGGCATCATTTTTGGTGATCAAGTTAGGACCCATTTTGAAGAGCATGTTGACGACCATTTTTGGCGAGTTCATGACCCTATGGATTCTTCTGGGAATTAGTGGAGAAATATACTAATATCAAGACTTATGATGAAAGTGCATCTTTCTCGAAGAATCCGCGAGACCCATAAATCGGAAACGCTCGCTGAAACTAAGTTAGCATTGTTTTGACTAGCGATTAGTAGTCTTGCCTTGACCGTTAAGAGTCGACTAGAGATTAGCTCAGCTGTTGAGTAGGACGAGCGATGCTTGTGAATGATCTTTTCTTTCGTGTATTTTAGATACTGATAGTTGTGTCTGAGCGCTGTTGAAGGTGTGAATACCTTCTGAGATTTATTCCGTGAATTTCGCTGTGTATCTTGTATTTCAATGATTGGTTTTTCGACAATAAATTTCACCATTTTTAAAAAACTGTTTTGTTCTTTGCGACTGATTTGATATAAAACCTTAGAACCCCGATTAACGTAATAATATTTAGTGTCAGTTGATTGAGAATATACATACAAAATTATTTAAAGAGTATTATTACGAGAAAAAGTATTTAAATACAATTTTTAATTCAAAAAATGAAGAAAGAATGAGATATATTCAAAACATTCTCCATTTAAAGAAAATGCTTATATAATAATCATATTGTTACAAATTTTATGTAAAGAATTTTAAAATAGTGTAAATAATTTATATCTGGATGTGTAATACGTGTATGTTAAAATTGTAATATTCACAAGCAACGCCGTTCCTCACATTACAATGACGATTCAATGGAAATTTGGTGAAATCTCGGGGATAGAGCCAAGTTTGCATCATTTTTGGCGACCATGTTGGCAATATGGTGACCATTTTGGCGAGTTCGTGACCCTATGGATTATCTGGAAATTAATGGAGAAATCCACTAATATCACGATCTATGACACAAGCGGATTTTTCTCGAAAGATCCGTGAGGCATATAAATAGGGAGTAGCTCACCGAAACTGCGTTAGTATTGTTCTGACTAGCGATTAGTAAACTTGACCTGACCGTTGAAGAGTCGACCAGCGATTAATGATCACTTCGGCTGTTGAGTAGAACGATAGAGGGTTTGTGTGAATAATCTTTTACATAATTGTATTTTACACACTGATAGTTGTGTCTTAGAGTTGCTGAAGGTGTGAAGATCTTCTGAGACTTGTTCCACGAATTTCGCTGTGTATCCTGTACTTCAAGGATTGATTTTCGACAGTAAATTTCCATCGCTCTTAAAGAACTGTCTTGTTCTTTGCGACTGATTTGCATAAAATCCTCGAAACCCGATCTACGTTAGAATACTGCCTCAATATAGCTAAAACATATGCAGATTCTGAACTAGGATTTTTGAAATATATAATTTAGAAGTGGATTTATTGTTATTTTATTACCAGTAGAGAAATTTTAGCAAACAACCCGCTATCATTTAAATTAATGTATCTCCGAAAATAAGCGAATTTTTCAAAACTTTTAGTTCATCCCCAGTATAATAGTTAAAGCTATATATAGGCAAAATATTATTATTATACGTAGAAGCATTTTACAATAAAAGGAGAATGTTTTGAAAATGTCATTCTTTCTTTGTTTTATGCCAAAAATTTTTTAATAATTTTTCCTGTAATAATAATCTTAAAACAATTTTATATGCGTATTCTAGTTCAGCTGACGCTTAATGCAGTCGAACCTCTGTATTACGAACCTCTATATTGCGAATTTTTCTATATAGCGAACTTTTTCCTGGAACCAAGAACGTTTCACGAACCTCCCAATAGTGAAGTGCATTTTCTATAAAACGAACTTTTTCTCTTCTGGTTCAATTTTTTTCACCCTATTTTAAGTATTTCTGGACATTTCAAGTTATTCTCTCTTTTAACACATTTCATGGTCGTCATAAATCTTGAACTGGTTTTTTTAGGTGCCTAACTTGTCGAGGGCAATAGAACTCTGGGCATTTCATACAAGAAGTGCAGCATTCAGCCCCCATTGTCCAGTACACTGGAAACATCTTCGATATCCCCTTTCACCCTCAGCGGAGTTGTCTCGTGTCCTTGAACTAGTCTCTGTTCATTTGTAGAGTTGATTAGTCGTACTGGTAACTTCGTTTCTTGTAGCTTGAAAATGTCAAAAGGTAAGTGTTTAAGCATCAAAGAAAAAAATTCAATTCTTCAGAAGTGTAAAAAGGCTCCAAGAAACTTTCATTGCAGTTTTTCTTTTTTTGATGGGTAAGATATGTAAAATATATAAATATTAAATTACAAAAAAGGTGTGAATAATTACTTTTTTAATATATAGTGTTTATGAATTTAAATTCAATTTTAATTAATTGAATTTAATTTCCACAATTAAATTCAAAATGAATTTAATTGTGGTTTATAAAGAAAATTGAAAGATGAACCTTAATATAACGAATTTTCCGTATAACGAACTTTTTTTTCGGGATTTAGCGACTTTGTTATATAGAGGTTCGACTGTATATATAAAAAAAATATTTATTTATGCGCTTTTTCAAAATCATGGTTCCAAACGTAGTGAATCACCTTGTTTAGAGAGCTGTGGATGCTCATAGGAATTTTCAAAATATTCTCTTAAATTCAGAATTTCGAGCATTCCTTGAAACCTGTTTAAATCGTTACAATCCTTCTGAAACTGTAATTCAGTTCAATATTTAATCCTTTCAATACTCACCTCCACCTATTCTCAAAGTAAAATGCATTTTCAAGCTTCTCTTTTCAGAACCTTCCTTAATGTACCTTTGGGAACGAACCATCCCCAAAAAGCCCCCCTCTCTCCCCAAATATCGGCCTCCTCTTTTAAAAGCGAATGGCTACTTTAAGTCTAAATGACCCCCAAATGTTATTACCCAACGCCAACTTTAATTCTGATATCCGTCTTTGAGTTTTCCTTTTTTCCCCCCTCTCTCATGACATTTTAAGTTGTCCTTCAGGGCGAATATAAACACGGTTCAAAAGTGCGATGAATCGGTCAGGATTTCAACGCCCCTGTAGCCCATTAAGTTGCAAACCCCGAGAAAAATTGCAGCACAGGGGACTGTCTGGTCCCCTCAATGCAAACGATAAAGAACTTATTAATATGTGAAACCCAAGTGTGCCTTAGGGTTCGATTTAAAACGGCGCACAGAAGTGGTACGTGACACAACCAAAGACTGGCACCTCGCGGGGAAAATATATCAGAATCCTTCCCTGAATTGCTGTTATACTTTGTAGAAGACTGTTCTAATATTAAAATACTGTCCACTGCTGAGGCTCAATGAATTAGTGTTTGGGGTTCCACTGAGTTGATTCACGGGTGTGCTTCAAGATGGTAGGATTTAGTGCTCGCTGGAGGTTGGGGGTCTAAAGAGGGATTCTAAATTAGGTATAAAGGGAACGAGAATTCCAGTTTTTGATGTCCTTTAGGAAAAGTATATGTTGAATCATTTCTTGAAACGATGTTTCTGCAACACTTAAAGGATATGAACGTTTGGGTATGTCGTTTGTGTAAACTTTCTTGCTTAATATCGGATACTGAGGGTTGTATTTTTTCATTTATGGATAAACTAAACACTCTGCATTATATTAATAATGCCTCAAAATGTCACATGTTTCAGTAAAAACTTATCTACTTGGTTTTGATAATCGTTTTTAAGAACATAAAGGTTTTATATTTCTCATCAATCACTGTTTGTGTAGATGTCTTCGTAAGAAATTTTTTTTTATTTCAGAGACAAGTTAAAATAATGCGACAAATATCTTGTCACAAAAAAAAAGAGAAAATTTTCCACACATATTAAAAATGTATTACATATCAAATTAACTAATGGGGGTTTTTGTGTGTAGTTTTATTGTGTGCTTAGGATTTCGAATTTTTTATTGTTTTCAGTCATTTTTTTTTTGTGGCTGTTGTTTAAACGTATTCCTATAATTGTATTTCTATGTTTTGTGATGTGCTTTTTAAAAAAATTATTGTTATTCTTGATGACATATTACTCGAGTGCAAATTAATTAATCTTATCTAGATATTTTGAATTAAAAAAAAAAAAAATTCTTTTTTAATGGTGATGTTTTAATTGAAAATAGTATTATAAAATTACTCGTTACTACGCCTGCTTCGCTGGGTACTTTATGATGTTGTATGTTATACTGTTAATATACATACATACATACATACATACTGTTAATATACATATACAGTTAATATACATACATAATATATATATCTAAGTCATAGCATTAAGCATTGAAAAACGTTCTTATAACCTTCTTTTGTTTGAAAGAAAAGGATTTCTCAATGATTTCTAATAATTTCTAACATTGACGTGAATTACATTTTACGCTCTCATAACATAATTTCCCATAGCAGATTTTCGTAAAACCCATCTACTCAATAAAATAAACATGCTTGCCAAATTTTAAATCTAAATCTCATTGTTCAAAATGGAATATTTTTTTGTCCATAATCCTCGTAACCCCTTTGAGAGTCGGATTTCAAATGAACACAAGAAACATGCATACCAAATTTCATTACTCTAAGTCAAGTAGTTCGAAAATAGAAATATTTTTTTTATCAATACGTCCCAGTAACTCCCCACTTCCGCCATATAGAGTCGATTTCCATAAAATCCGTTCTTAGTGGATCTCTGTTCAACGAAAGAAACATGATTGTCAAATTTCTAGTATGTGGGTCTAACAGTTCAAAAACTGGAATATATATTTATCTGTAACGTCCCTTTTTTTTTAATTTTCCGCAACATTCCTAGTTGGTTGATTTTCACAAAACCTATTTTTGTGGTCTCTACTCCATGAAAAGAATATGCCTGTTAAAGCTAAAGTCTTTCGGTCTAATATTTCAATAACGGAAATATATATTTATCTCTAACTCCTCTTAAGCCTTTGCAACCACCCTTGAGAGTTTATTTTTGCAAAATTTCTTTTATGATGAATTTCTACTCCATGTGAATACCAAATTTCATGTCTGTAACTCTAATAGTTCAAAAACGCGCATATTTATGTACAACGTCCTTTAAGCCTTCACAATGCCCCTTAGGGATCTATTTTTGTAAAATCCGTTTTTAACGGATCTCTACTCCTTGAATATGCCTACGTAATTTCAATGTAGGTTTAATAGTTCCGGAGATATCGTTATGAGCGAATGAGTGAGTGACTTTTTCTTTATGTAACACATTGTGATATGGCCCCCCCTTTGGTGACCATATCTTTGATTGTCAGCGTGAGGTAGAGGTGTGGGAATCTCAGAATAAATAGACATTTTAAATTCTTAATATGACTTTATTAAGAATATAACTTAAACCTCTAACAATTTAGATAAATTTATATAAATGAGAATCTAGGATGAGCGAACACACAAAAGTAGTTAAACCGAATCACGTAATTTAGATCACTATCTCTAAATAATTATATTATCCGCCTACTCCACTTCTGATAATATTACAAGTCCTAATATCAAATAATCAGTCCTACCTTAATCCAAACTAAGATTCAATCACTGTATGGAAACGTCTGGGTGCGCGTGCAATGGTATGCACCTTGTCGCAATGGCTGGGTATCCCGGTAACTTTACGATAGGCTGTCAATTCACGCTCGTATCTCTTCCAAACATAACTTTCCCTAAATTGCCCTCCTGCTTACTGAAACTTCTGTTCTTTTAAAAGCTATCTTATTTGCATTTCTTATTCGCATTCCGCTTCTTGGATTTTGGTTGGAAAAGAGTTGCCATTAATCTTGGCCGTCAAAGAACCCAGAGGTTATGTTAAAGAAAAGACACGTGAGCCCGTCACAACATCACTCAATAAGTCCTGGGCCTTACTAATAAAACAACAACTTTCAGGCAAAATTGAACTTAATTTATCAAGATACTCCTCTTCAAGAATGATACATTCAACCCAGTGCTCTCCTAATTTTTGAATACCTTTTTCGTAGAACGATTTGTCTTTGCTTTCAAAATAAGCCTCAACTTCGGCAATCACTTCTTCATTTGAGCCACACCTCTCCCAGTAGCATTCCTTTCAGGTCTGAAAAAAGCCAGTAGAGTCAGTGAGGGCAAGATCTAAACTGTACGGTGGGTGCAAAAGTAATTCGAAGCGCATTGTTTTGCTTGACCAGTGTTTTCTCCCATCAAAAAGCAATATCAACACATGAAATTTTTTTCATCCATGGTTTCTAATCAAACAAAAGTTGCTTTACTAAAATCTCTGCAACTTTTCAACTAAACAAGATATTATCACAAACTTTTGATCCGTGCCGTTTGAAAGTTAGTACTACTAGGTTAGATTAAAGAAAGTTAGAACGTAGCGCCATCTATATGTTAGGTCTGAGACTTATTGAGTGATGTTGTTATAAAGATGAGAGGTTTTATCATTGAAATATATGTCTCGAAATTAGATTTCTTCATTTGCCATTAACAACTTCACAACAGTAGCTTATCCTATGGGATTATTGATTATCTTTATTGATTTCCTCGGTAGCCTATGGTCAAGGTCACACGGACTCGTGGCTATCGTTTCATGAGGAAGAGCCTAATACTGATGAAGACCCAATAGTTACACTTTAAACAAGTCGGTTGGTATCTCAGCTGTAGTTCTCGTCAAAAAGAGGTTAAAATTGTGAGGTCCGTCGCCAATAACCCTTGTGGTGTTTTATAGTGCGACATTAATAAACATTAATAATTTATATAGAATTTCATTAAATTTATATTACAAAAATTCCCATTCGTATTGCTTTAGTAAGACGTTACCAGAATAACTAAACAAATATAAAAATTTTCCTAAGTATAAGAATTACTTAAAAAAAATACACTTATATTTCTTTCATTTCAATAAAGATTTTGATTAAAGTAAATGTTTCGAAATAATCTATTTGAAATTTAAAACAAAGCAGTGTTACAAAGTTGTTGTTTTTTTTCATTAATGGCGAATTATTTATGTAACAGAGAAAGAAAATAATCTGCAGAAAATTCCTCGATATTTGATTTTTGTCATTTTAATCTTTTGCTATCTATTGATGCGATTTGTTATGAAAATTTCATTGCAGTCATTCTTCAATTCCTACTATTAGCTCGCACTCTCTATATATTTATTTATTTATATATTTGTATATTTATTTATTTATCTTGGTGGAATTTTCAATCGTTCATAAAATACATTTTAAAGCGCTGAATTGAGCTGAAATTTTATATACAGGATCATTTTGGATGACAATACAATAATTTAATTATAATTAATAAAAATTAATTGATTAAAACTAAATATTTAAAGAATTTAAAAAATACAGCCACGTTGGCGACTTAGTGACCCCTTTGGCGACTTGTGTCAAAACTTGTGTGAAAAGGTTTTTTTCTCACGTGTTAAAGCATTCAGTTGGACTGAAATTAAAAGGACAATACAATAATTTAATGATAATTAAAAAAAACTAATTACCACTTAATGTTGTGATTCTGTCTTATGTATATACATATTTATTTTAATTGTAACTATTTAATATAAAAAGTAGCTAAAATAAAATTTTTCGTTGTTGATCTAAGTGGGAATTGACTTAAAAACTGTATTTTGAAATTTAAGACAAACCAATGTGTTAAGTATATTTTACATTTTTGTTGTTAAAGAACTACGAGTATTTAACAGAAATCTAAAGGAAATATTCATCGTTATTTGAATTTATCATTTAAATCGTTTGCTGTCTATGTTGATTCAATTCGATATGAGAATCACAAAACAATAAATTATCATTTGAAATTGTCTTGTCTCAATTTTTCTCAAAGAAAAAAATATTCTAAATTTCTCCATTTGTAGCTTTGAAAGCCTTTATATATTTGTTTATTCATTTTTGTATTAATAGTTTGCACTGGAAACTGTGCAACAATTCTTTAGATAGGTTTTATAAATCTCTCAAAATTTATTTAAAAATGCAATTACGTTAAAATAAAAAATACATTTATACAAATATAATTTTGTCAATCCACGTTTGGTTCATAAAGTATCTGTTCAGGATGAAAAAATAAAAAACTAATGTATTTAATAACTACCACTGTTTAAACGTTTCGGAATGCATTTGCAAGTATAATTTTTAGTTATTACTACAAATTAAAAAACAACAATATTAAAAATAAGAAAAATTAATATATTTTTCAATAAATTGAAGTTAAATTACGTTTTAAGACAAAATATCAGCAATCTTTTACAAATACGTCGGGTAGAAAATTTTAAGCCTTCTGAATTAAATTTTATTCGTTTAAGAAATTCTATTTACAAATCTTTTCGCAGAAAATTGCGTCTGTTATTCAAAAGATATATTAAATCAATAATTTAAGTCATTACTTTCCTCAGAAATGTTTATCACAGACATTTAAATTCATTTCGATTTCACTGAGATTGTCTTTTTTCCAATATAAACATTTCCGTTATCCGATAATTGAGATTTTTAACCTGTTTTCTCAGAATCTCGTTCAATTTCTTTTGAAAACGTTTGCCTTTTTTCGATTTTAAGAGTTTAATTTCTGCGTCAATAGTTGAAAAGGAAGGAAGAAAGATGAAGAAACTTTTGGGAACTTTTTCTTTTATCTCGGAGAAAATTTTCAATGGAATTTTCGAATGATTCTCCGTAATTTTTTTTTCTTTCTTTCCTTGTTCTAATTGTTCAAAATGTTCCGTTTTGAAGTTGAGTTATTCTTCTATTACGAAGTTTTGTAAGTATAAATTGTTTTCATATAAAATCGTTATTTTCATAAAAATGTATTAGCAGTTATATTTTCCGAGAAGACGTTGAAGTAAATTTTTCAATTTCCACATTTTTCATGCTAAATGATAAATATATTTATTTCTCTGCCTCATTTTCGATTTTGTCATTACGTTACTTATGCGTTGTTAGTATATTTCTTTTTTTCTTTTATAGTATGAATAATGAATAATTTCAAATTTATTTATTCGGATTAATGTTGAGAATAAGATAAGATTTATTTTATCGCTCAAAATTTCCAATGTACGATAATTGAATCATAAATGTTTTCATTCATCAAATAAAAATTCATACCTTCATACATATTTACACCATACCTTTCTGGTGACCTTACGCGAATTTCAACACATTTTAGAATTATCATAAAATCCTGCGTGTAACGTGCACCAATACTTTTTCGAGCTGCATTTTTTTGGTTTTTAGGTATATTGGCCAAAAACGCGCACCTCCTTTTTTAAAATTTTTTTTTTATAAAAAACATTAAATGTACGCATTAATGCTCTTATGTTTTGAAGTAATTTATTCGTGGTTTTATCCTAGGTTTTTGAAAAAATAGTATGCATCTAGAATTATAATTCATAAGGTTTGCCGTTTCTTTTAAATAAACAGTATTTCGAATATATATATATAGAAGTTTAATTTTTTTATACTAGTCTCTTTTTTATTTATTTTTTAAGGCTATCATTTTTATACTTGGCGTATAACACTCACCCTTAAATTTCAATCTTATTTTTTGTGTTAAAAGTGCGTGGTTACCCCGGATTTTACGGTAATTAAAAATTATGTATTTACTCTAGCAAATTAAATTTTTACCATTGGTGACCTTTGTCGAATTTCAACAAATTTTAGCACTTGTGCTTAGGATGGTTTAATGCATTGAGTTCTCATTGAAGATCTGGTGTTGAAGCGTCCTGTTAATTGCTGTCCCCCTAATTCGACAGCATGTGTGATTAGCGTCATTTAAATTTTAAAATACCATAAATATACCATGCCTCATCAATACCATAAATATACAACATCAACCAATGAAAATATGATCAACCTTAAAGAAAGCATTACCCTTTCATTTCGTTATAGTAATCATTACCACTCGCCATGATAATTTCATACCAGTAGCGCACAGAAGAGGGGGGGATCCTGGGGTCCGGACCCCAAAGCCCTTGATTTTTTTCCGATTGATTATAGTTCTAAGTATATAGTACGTAACATTTAATTAAGTATTTGTTATTAATGATTAATTTTATTAATTAACGCTAATTATTTATTAAATAATTAGTTTTTTACTGTGTTTTGTTCCCGAAAATAGACAAAATCAAAAGGAACATGATACAAAATTGGTGAACTTTCGATCCAGGACCCCCTTCAAAAATTCCTATGTGCGCTACTGGTTTCATATATATATATGAAACAGTATATTTACGCATTTGATTCTAATATCACATATACATTACTATATAGGAGATAAATTATTCTATTTTTTCTGACAGCTCAAAGTATTTTTATAGCTCTGAAAATTAGTATTCAACGCATTCAAATGGTCATAAACAAAGCGGAACGGTATTTTTTTTTTCGGATGCAATTAATTGTTGCAGTAGGTGCAATAGTATAATTGCAGAAGGATATTTATAAATTGCACATGATCATATTAAATAATTGAAGAGGAATTTTAACACTTCTCTAGTTGATAAGAACCAAATCAGTTCCCTTTTCTTGGCAAAATCTCGAAAATTACCCACTAAATTTGCAACGCACACAGAAAATTGTTTATCTATACGCGAACAAAAGCTATATTTTACAAACTTAAGTTTACCAACTATCTACACCCTAACATCCACAGAATGTTTGAGTTTCAAATCTTAAGCAGCTCTGAATCCAATTTCGATCTCAACTTCAAATCTCGAGCAAGACGTTGAGAAAAAATCGGAGAGAAACACTTCCTGGATAAGCCAAAATGCGGATACTGTAATCCCTGGTTGTGTCCTGGGAATTCTTGTAGCGGTACTTTAAGGGAAAAGGATATCAGCATTGCAGTTTCGCTTATCCTTTAGAATGGACAGCAGGACTACGACTGTAATCTTGGACTGATATTTTTTCTTTGTTCTCTGGCTGTGATATGTTCCGTGAAGAAGGCTTCACTTGAATCTTTGCTGGCGATTTCTTTTTTGGTGTAATGTTGCGTTAGAAGATGTTTAAAGAAATCGGCTTTGTCTTTTCTTTCAATTGTTGTGAGTTTTTATTAGAAATATAAATTTGTTAATTCCTAAAGTTTTACCTAAGAGTATAGTACTTGTTCTGATCAAAGACAAAAAGTGAAAAATGTTTGCTTTACTAGGATTGCTTTAATCAGGAAGGGGACTTAACATTAAAAAATATTTTAAGTCCTTATTGAATTAGTCAAACCCACAAAAATATATCAGATTTTTTTCTTTTATTCACCTTAATTACTGCATCACCCGGAATTTTCTTGTTAAATTTTAGAATTTTTTAAAACAAGAATTCAAAAAGTATCTGAAAATGCGATCACAATTTTGTTAGAATTTTAGCACAATTAGCTTAATTTACGAGGACATACAAGAAGTGTCCAGAAACTAAGTAGTGTTTTGGAGAAAATCACATACAAAATCTTTTTCAAAACAAAATTTATATGTACATGAAAGAGCAGGTCGGAAACTTTTCCTACATGGTTACCAACATTGTTCAGACATTTTTCATATCTAAACCCTCTTCAGTGAAAGATTCCGCCAGTGAAAAGAGCCATTGCTCGTCACAACGCAATCCTATTATTAAAGAACCTTGTGTTTTCACAAATTTTCTCATTCACTTTTTCAACCAAACCATCATCAGCAACAGAAGGCCGCTTAAGCCGGACCTTGTCATGAACATTGGTGAGCCCATTATTGAATGGTTGAATCCACTTTTCCATTGCATTTTCACCATAAATCTCTAAAAGTTGGTCGAATTTCAATTGGCTTGCGTTTAAATGACGATTACAGAACGCACTTCACAGTCGACGGGATCCACAATCGTTTTAAACGTTTTGAACGCTCCTAACATATGCAAAAACAACACAATCTGTCTGTAATGGTGTAACTGAACTGGCAATCAACAAGAGCACATGTGCTTAAAGTTTGAATTCCGATGCTACCGCTACGGTTGTGGTAGAACAAAACTGTTCTGAGTTTCTAGGCACGCCTCATACAACAGATGCCTTCATGCTTTCTGTTAAAATCAATCCTGGCATCAATCTTGTACTTGCTATCACACTTGTACTTTCTATATACAGTTTTAAATTTATTAATGTACCAGGATAAGAAACTTCCAAAAATTTATTAAGATGAAAATAATAAAAAAAATGTTGTACGTGAAGTTGTACTAAAAACTATCTGGTTTCCCGAAAGGACTTCAATTTATGAAACATGTGATGACACTTTGTTAAATTTCATCGCCAAAATAAATAAATAAATAAATAAATAAATAAATAAATAAAAATAAAAGTGTTTTACAAACATTTGTGGATCCAAAAGCATTTACTGGTCTTTGTGTAAGACATCTCTCGGGTGTAACGTAAGTACGAGTGAAAGTCAAAAAGTTAAGTGACTTCTGCGATTTCTCTTTACAAGGTTTGGCAACAGAACTAGTAGCTAGCGCTGAATGAGGGGTAGTCGGCAACACTTCTATACAACGTGTCACTCGTCTTCCTTCGTAGTCGTTGGGGGTGTAGCAGGCCTTTCAACATGGGAGTCCCATTGCCGATCTGTATCAAGGAGGAAAGGAGGGCAGATATTCGCTTTTTGTTAGTGGAAGGTGTGATACATGCACTGGATACTAGTCCAGCGTTTCTCAAACTGTGGGACGCGTCCCCATTGTGGGGCGTGACGACTCTACAAGGGGGTCGCGAGCATATTAAAAAGTAAAAAAAAATTATTAATTTACCAAAATTAAACAAACAAAATACATTCTGACATAATAAAAAGTAAATTACACATTTACACTGATATATTATACTTATAAATGTATCAGTGGTACACAATGTATTTTATAATTAATTTAACAATACGAAGTTAAGAACAAGCTTAATAGTCTCCAGTGATCCCATGAGATTATCATATATAAAATTACATACAAAAATTAACACTTAACTGAATAATTAGTAAGGTTTATAATTAATCCCTTAAAACTGCCGATTAAAAGTAACGCAAATCGCTTCCCAATGCTTGCATTTACCACGTAGATGCACGTATGTGATTATTGGGGAAGGGAGGAATAAAGAAGCAAAAATATTCTGAAATAAATAAATTCTTCGTAAACATTCTCAAGGTCCTTTTACTGCATTCCAAAGCCTTCGGAATAATTTTATGGATAGCAATGCAAGAAAAGATCGTACGGAAAGACGTACATACACGTCCAGGGAAATCAATGCTTTGACTGAGCGAGACGTTTATATACGCCGGTGGCACTTAAGAGGTTAAGGTCGTGTCGTAGTTTTAGCGTCGAAGTATAATATTATTGAATTCAATACATTGTTATTGTATGGGGGGGGCGATGAAAATCATGATTGAATATTGGGTCGCAAATATTGAAACTTTGAGAAGCACTGTACTAGCCCCATCCCTTCCATCACTATACCCTCAAATGCTTGCACATTATCTCAGGGTTTGACGTTGATGGACTGCCCAATCTTTCGTTGTCTGATAAGGAAGTTATTCCTTGTTTAAAGCGCTCTAGCCATTTGTAGATCTTGCTTCGCGATAAACAGCTGTCACCATACTGCGCTTGCATATAAAGAATAATTTCCGCAGGTTTCACACTTTCCGCAAGTAAAAAAGATCACTGCCCTCCTTTCTTCCTTGTGGTGCAGATCGACAAAATAGTTACCATGTTGAACGGTTTGCTACATCTCCAAAGACTACGAAAAAGACGAGTGACACGCTGTATAGAAGTGTTGCCGACTACCCCTCATTCAGCGCTGGATACTACTGCTGTTGCCAAATCTTGGAAAAATTCTTGACTTTCCCTCTCGTATATTAAAAATTTAATTTTTGATGTGAACACACAAACCTGTTTTATTTCATTGTTGCATTGTAACTCAATTCCATCTTCAGGAACGCTGTTCTCAACATGAAATGAGCATAAAATGTATCAAACACTTTATCGTATTTTGCTGATTCCGAGAAACAATTATAAAACGAAATTATACGTTTCTTTATTTCATTAAAATATTTCGAGAAATGCTTAGGCTGGCCTTTAGGAAGTTATTTAACAGAGGAAAATGTTAAGCATTATTATTTCTAAGTTGACACTCAAATAACAAAAATTTCTTATTAAAAGTTTCGAGAGGAAATTACAAATATCGATTATTAAATTATCTTGTCTCCTTGCAAGTCCTTAGTTACCTGATTAAATTTTTATATTATATATGCTAAAAAACACAGGTTTAACAACTAATCATCATGGTTGACCACCGAAACCAATTTTTTCAATAAAATTGGCATTCATGGTTATCTGGAAGTTTGATTCAGGGATATATAAGCTCGGTGGCATAACGAAGAACATTTGGTCCCCCCCGCAAAGTCAGGTTTTGCGCCCCCAAGTTGAATTTTACAAAGGGTAGGTACTTAGCGGCAGTCAGGCTTTGGGCCCCGAGAACAGTGATCCACAACCCCCGGTCCGTGGATCAAATGATGCCGGGCCGCCTAAAGAACATTAAACTATTGCCTTTTTATTAAGTGGCAATAGTTTAATGGCATTATTAAGTGGTGCATTTTGAGCAACTTTCCACGGAAATCACTTTATATTTCACGTTAAATCGCTTTTATTCATTTTTGGTGTAACTATATTTTATTCTGAAGGCATATTTATATATAAATGTAACTAAATTAAAATTGTTAAATCAAAAAAATCTAAAATATAAACAATCAACGTGTCCCACCTTCAGCGGGCCACGGTAAAATTATCAAACGTTGACCGGTCCGTTGCGATAAAAAGGTTACGGAGCACGGGCCTAGAACCCTGGGCCTTTCCTCGAGGCAGGGGTTGCGGGGGTGCACGTTACGCCACTCTATGAACTGGAGCATTGTTTTATAACACGCAGTCCCCTTTGTGTATTATAACAATGCAACATGCAGATTTTCGTTTATTTAATATATTTTTTTTGCATGTATACATACACACAACGAGAAAAAAGAATTTCAAAAGAAATATAAAATCGTCTAGCGGGCTGCGATTTGGGAGCTTGCTTTTAAAAGCAAATTTTTTGCAAACAATTTAAATCTTTTTTTCATCGAAATTCATATGACTTATATGTGTTTGACAATTATTATAAATAAGAATTTTAACAGATGTACAATTAAATAATAACAAATTGGTTAAGAGGACTCTTTTAAATCTTTTGTAATACCGCCAAAATTACTTATCTTCAAAGAGTTTAAAATATTATATCAGCATACGTATCACTGACACATTTGTTTTTATTTATTTGTAAACAAAAAAGAAAGTTAAAGTTAATACTTACGTATATTATACCGTCAACCAATTTCGTCAAGTCAAAAGACTTCGCCAAATGAAACGATATGCATCCAATAGTGGAAAATTCTTCTCGTGCATTTTCCAACATAATAATAACGAAGACAGCATTTGGTGACATCTTTTAACTGGGCTAAACTGGTCAACGGTATAATATGAAAATGCTATAAAATCTTTAACTTCGGATATTTTTATTTGTATAATCACGGAACAAAGGTTTCAGTGAAAAAAAAAGTATCCTACTTTAGTACCGCACCAGGTATAGCCGTCATTTTTTTAAAAAATGTATTCATACATCAAGTAAAATTGTTAGGAAATATTATATTATGTTTCTAAAAACATTTTTCTTAATTTTAAATTATGTGACTGCAGACAGAACTTATCAATCAATTAATAACTATGAAGTCATTCAGCAGTGGCGTAACGTGCACCCCCGCATCGCAGGGGGGGGGCAAGACTCTAGGGGGCTCGAAGCCTATGTTATGGTTATGCGATCCTTTGTGAGATCCGTCAGGGGACCCCAAAACCAATTTTGCAAGGGGTCCCTAGTATTTTCCTTTACGCCACTGCCATTCAATTAACAATTAGCACAATCCGTCTTTTCATTTTTGTAGAGAAATACTATACTGAGCGAATTTTGTTGAAAAGTTACATTTATAAAAATATTGAAATATGCGCATAAGCAAATATTTTGTGAATAACATCTTTTAAATTCGCCCCTTATTTTATTTTTCTTCCCCAGAAGATCGAAATAACACAAATCGATTATTCCTCCTGGCCTTCCAAATATAATTCAGAACGCATCGAATTTTCATGAACCTGACGTATCAATTTACATGAACATCCAAACGAGCACGACGCACAAAAAGCACTCTGCCTTTCCCGTTGCCATTTTTTCCTGTCATATTCATAACCGTCATTTGGTTCAGGCCGACTTCGATGACTGTAACCGACAGGTTCTGACGTTGCGAAGGAAACAAAAACGCCACCACCAACAAAGTAATAAAAATATTTTCTTTCCGAAATCAGAAAACGCTGACACAATCCGGAAATAGAAAAACAGAGAAATAAATATGGATGTTTTTTCGAACGCGCACACACTTTGGAACTTTTCATTCGCGCCTTTTTTTTCGGAAACGTTAGCCCTGAAAACAAAATGGCAAATACAGATGGCTTGAAACTAGAAGCGAAAATTGCTTTTCTTTCGACCTACAAAAGTAGAGGACGTTTCTTCAGTTGGCTTATGCATGTAAGACTGCAGTTTGCAAAATAAATTTACGCGAGGAAAAAAGTGTTCTGTATAGGAGCGTATTTATATTCAGCACTTTTTATTTCGCTTTCTGTTTTTTGAAAGACAATTTAGTTTAGAATTAAAGTGGGTTTTTCGAATACATTTATTTGGATGCGCCCATGTATGCATGTGTATTTGAATTGGTGTTTGCTTTCCTTGTATCGATAGAATTTAGAACCTTGTATTTAAATACTGTTATTTCGTTTTTTGCAATTCTTTTTAAATTTAAAAAAAATACTAAATAAAAAGATTACTCAGTTCTGATAATGAAGATTTGTAGTTGGATAAAAAGAATATTTATGTTTTTGGCTCGTTAATTATACACGTATAAAATCACCTTTCAATCTCTATGTTTCCAAAATTTAAACTTCTCTATTAATCTTCAAATCATTCTCGCAAAGTAAATCATCTCAAGCAAAGTATATTAAAAATTATGTGTCATCTTACCAGGGGTGTTTATTTGAACCACCCTTCTACCATTCACAGCTAATACGTTCATGCCTTAGTCCGGTGGTCTCCAACCCCCGGTACCGGTCCGTGGATCAAATACTACTGGTCCACACAAGAAACATTTAAATCATTCCCATTTTATTTACTGCGGCATATTTTTCTTGGGTTTGGGCTACTTTTTATGATAATCACTTTATATTCCTTGTTAAATCACTTTATATTAATTTTTGGTGTAACTATATTTTATTCTGAAGGCACGTTTAAGTACAATTAAAATAAAATTATTAAAACAATTGAAAATGTAAACAATCAACGTCCTCCCCCTCAGTGGGCCGCGGTAAAATTATCCAACGTTGACCGGTCCGCGGCGATAAAAAGGTTGGGGAACACTGCCTTAGTCGACTGGGACAGAAAGGATTCCCTATTCGGGCCAATCGTTAAGGGCTTTTATTCCTGTCTTTTTGTTTGTGACTTGCACATCCCGTTCCAAGAGAAGAAAGTCGTTTTTGCTGTTGATAGGTTTTCTGAGCGATTATTTTGAGAAGGTTGTTTTTCTAGCTATAACTGTAATTGATATGAATCTCCTGCACTGGAATAGCTAGTTTTGAGTGAGCCCTGTATCAAAATTCCTTAGGGACCCTTTTTTAAATAAGAGAGTCCTTTTAGTGGCACTGTAGTTACACATTTTGAGGCCCCTGCAGCATGGGGGCCCCGTATCATTGATACGGTGGTAGCTACGCCCCTGATCTCCAGTAAGTTTAAGTGTCATTAGAACGTTTTTCCGTTGACGTTGTGGGCAGTCTCTTGCTGAGATGGCGTGTCTAGGTGACTCGTGCTCAGTTGCCGTTTGAATCACCAGTCGTGATTTATTGGGAATGTCTTAGACTCTCCTTGAAATGAATACGTAATCAACCACAGAGCTGCCATCTAGTGTTTGAATCTTGAGTCGCCATTTTGGCGTTCTGTCACGGATGAGTGGCTCACCCTAGTGACTTCAGCTGCTGCTTCGAACTGGTCACCTTCAGGTCCAAAGTGCACCCATTAGACCAGTCGTCCCCAACCCACGAGTCGTTCTTAGTACAGTATCGAGCCGCATGATGAACATTCAGTTATTTCTATATTTTTACTGTGGTGTGTTTCTTGGGTTTGGGTGACTTTGAAGCATGCTAAATGCAATTAAATTAAAACAATCTAAAATATAAATAATCAACGTCCCCCACTTCACTGTGGACCGCGATAAAATTATCAAATGTTAACCGGTCCGCTGTGATAAAAAGGTTGAGAAGTACTGCATTAGATGACTGGGACGGAAAGAAGTTCCAATTCGGGTCAGTCGTTAAGAGCTTTTATTCCTGTGTTGTTGTTTGCGACTTGCGGAAGAATAGCCTGGGCCCATATATATACTAAAGTGTCACATTATATATTTTAATTACATGTGCCTTATGTGAATACAGCCTTACACTTTTAAAACCACCAACAAACGCAGCATATTCATTCCACATGGTGCTGATGGGTAATCGGATGTATCTGGTCCATGAACTAGTCAACTGGACAAGCCTTTAAACTCACCAGAATAGTCTTTGATTCGTTCTTTGACGATTTGATTCTTGGCATGGTGCATTATATCGTTAGTAAACCTCATCACCTTCTGGGAGCACTGTTGCCTTGAAGGGGCGCACCTGGTCTACAATGTTGTTCAGGCACAGACATCAGGAATTGTTCTGTGGGGATGTTGGGCTCTAACATACCATGGAAAAACATCTCCTACACCATAATTCTACTGCTCTTCGTATCTGGCCAAATGTGCTTCCAGGTGCCAGAGTTTCTGTTGGAAATCAGCATATACGCACTCTCCTTGTAAGGGCGTCCCCCTCGGGTGCCCTTCTCCTTGATTATCAGCGTGAGCTAGAGGTGTAGGAATAAATGAAGAATTAGAAGCTGCCATAATCTTAATATTACTTTATTAAGATCTTAACTTATACCAATAACAGATTAGATAATAATATGATATGTGAGATAATCTGCGGTGGCTAAGCACACAATATATAATACCGAAATAACGTAACCCGGGCCACTATCATTAACTAACTCGCCTAAGCTCAATTCCAATGTACACTCAGATCCTATCCTGGTTACTCCTACCTTTAATGTCCAACGACACATCAATCTATCTGATCCTGGATGAAGTTGCGGTTCACTGGCGTGCAAACTCTCTGTACCGAGACTCTTGACTGTCACTTAACTTCGCGAAATACTCTTCACACTTGCCAAACGCACTAACATAACATTCCCCAAATGCCACCCAGCTAACTCTAAACTTCTGTTATTTAAAAGCTTCCTGATTTGCATCTTTCCTTCCCGCTTTACTTCTTGGGTTGGTTGGAAAAGAGTTGCCATTCATTCAAAGAACCCAAAAGGATATGTTAATGAAAAAACGCGTGAGCCCGTCACATCCTGTTAATATGATTGATCAGAAAACGTGATTCTTAGGACTAGGTAATTTTCTTCTATTCTCTTTTGGTCCAATATCAATGTTCCATGGCCTGTTGCAGGCCCTGTTAATGATGACGTGCTGTCAGTGCAAGAGTACGATTTGGGCGCCGGCTGCATAAGCTTTAATGTAGTAGTGTCTACTACACTGTTGCGACCCATTACGTGAGTCGCCACTGTTGTAGCTGTTGGTGATATTGATCGCTGAAGTCTTTGGTAATGGCAAAAAGTCTCTAATGTCAGAGATTTCTCTCGCCGACTACTTATCGTTTCACTATCCATACACTATTTCTATTAAGTACTCACAATGACTGTGCACGGAATCATATCAGGGTACTCTTCATATTTGTTGCTCCCAGGCTCAAGTTATAAAAATTTGATCTGTATCAAAATTTGATAAATTTGCTGCTTTTACCACTGTGTCGCTAAAACGCTATATGTAAAAAGATAGTGCATGGGGGTGCTTTACATATTCAACGTCATCCATGAGGGCGACATGATTTTTTCTCTGTGGACAGCTTTTGCTGCAGAGGAGGGGTGGTCTTAATGTAAAATGGCGTTTTGCTATATGTGTGTGTGTATATACGTATGTATCAGATTCTTTTTTTACATGTCTTAATTCTTTATTACAATTTAGGATCGTTGTATATTACAACTGCTAATCAGCTTAGAAGAGTTTAAGAATGCAAATTGAAGACACTGATGAGTGGATAATTATCAGATCCTTAGATAACGATGATCATTATAGCGAGAATGAGTCTAGAATTCACATAATTTAACCCTTTATGTACCGACAATACTTATCAGTACCACTCACTTTAAAATTACATAGAATAACCATTTTTACGAATATTATACGACGATACTTAGCAGGAATATTCTTTGAAAACCGCTCTTCCAACATATATGGCAGCACGGGCTATATGATGAGTATTTTAGCGGGGAAGGCGAATAGTTTTATAGCAGAAATTGCGTTTTCAGCTGACGGCGTTTCAGTAGATTGCGAAGATTAGCATTTTTGTCCCGAAAAAATAGTTAATGTCAAAATTTAAGTGTCTTATTTTTTCGTATGTTAATGAAGACCTTAGAAAACGATTTGACTCTTTATTTTAAGTGAACACTGTATATATATAATTAATTTTACAGTAATTAATAATTAATAATTAATCTTAAGTTAATTAATTAACTCTAACGGATTAAATTTTCCAAAGTGGAGTATTTTGTTTGTGTATATCCCTTAATTTTCAATATAGTAATCCAAAAAAAATTATTCCTTGAAGAAAACAGCAGTAAATCATAATGCGGTACATTAAGGGTTAACTTCTAGTCTAATTTCTGAAGACTTAAAACTTCGTACAATGAAAATTTGTTTTACTAATAATTAATAAAATAAAATAATGACAACATTATCACTGGTGTAACTAATCCTGAGTAGGCCATGTATCAAAATTGTTTGGGGGCTCTTTTTCAATAATCAATTTGTTTGAAAATGTCAAAATTTTACAATTAGGGGCCCCTACAGCCTGAGTGCCCCGTATCATTGATACGGCGGTAGCTACGCCCCTGAACATTATTAAACTACAAAACAGAATTTTTAATGAAAAAAAAGTGAACACCACAAAATATTTTTGAAAGCAGTTTATCTGCTCATACCGTCATTTCTGTTCCAAAATCTTATTAGATTGAGGATTACGATTTGGATTCATCTCGCAGAGGGGGAGGAGTAAGCAATATTGTTTATTCTCATAAAAAAAAAAAAAAAAACGACAGAAAATAATTAACATTATTTTACCAGTGTTTTTTTTAATTTCAATTGTTTATTCTGTCATAAGCAATTTGTGTGTGATCTAAGTTTTTGTTTTGTTTTTTGTGACACATGCGTGAATTAAAATTAATATTAAATATGAAAAAATGTGTTATGGAAATTGCTCCAATTTTGTAATGTTGAGTAAATAAATGCTAAGTATGTTAATGTAAATACACATGTACACCTATCAAAAAATACATATTGGAGCTTACGTTACATTTTTAAATGAACTATTAAAATAAATATTCTTTCTTTATTTTTTACGGTTTTTAGTTTACGAGCAGCCTCCCTCACTTACAAATACAAATTACTTTGTTTTTACGCAGTTTTTTACACGGTTTTTCAAATCGTGTAAAAAATGCACTTTTTTGCATTACTTTTTTCTTAAGAAAACTTTATTAGCAAATAGCTCGTAATAAATAAATCAGGTATTTTTTTTTAAAAAAATGTTATACGTATTAGCATAATGCGAATCAATAGGTATTGTTGGATCAAGAACTAAAGCCCCACTCTAACGTATTTAATTACTTTTATTCGTCAGTTTTATTTATGTAAAATATCTGGCAACAGATTTGTTTGTTTTTATTATTTGCTTGATGTTTTTATTCGCTTATATGCAGGAATGGAATCAAGGAATATAAAGTTAGGTATCTTAAAACTTTGTTCTTGTGAAATTCTTAGCATTAAAATTCTTATTACGTCAAAATTCTATTCTTAATGATCTATTCTAAGCAATTCTCTCTTGCTCTTAAATTCATTAGATCAATTTTTTTATTCTCGATTTATAAGGTATCCGAACACATTCAGACTACTTTTTTTTGAAAAATAGCGAACTAAAACAATATAAATGATTTTTTAGTAATCCAATATCAATAGATACTAGTATTAAACTAGCAATATTTTTTTAAAAAAACTATCTAAATTTTACAAATTTCACAATTATAAGTGAAATTTTAGTAATATTTTTGAAAAACTTCAAAGCAATTAGAGAAAAAAAATTAATACACTTATATCAGTAAAAGTATTACTAAAACAAATTAGATGTATTTATCCAGAAAATGTGCTAAAATTTTAATGTTTTATTAAAATTTAGAAATTTTAGAGCTGATAGAGTAAATATTATGAGAAATATGCCGTTCTTTATGAGACCATTATTTAAATAAAAGGCCATAACTCAAAAAATATTCATACAATAAAAAATATATTTTAGTACATTCTCTAGAAAATAATATAAATATCAAGCTCAAAATTTTTATAGAAATACATTTATAACATTTGGATTTATCAGACTCGCCATAACAGATTTTAAACAATTTAAATGCCCACTTCTGGTAAATTAAAGACCCAATTCCACCATTGGTGTAGCTAGTTCTGAGTGATCCTTGCATCAAAATTCCTTCGGAGCCTTTTTTAAGATATGAGAACCATGTTAGTGGGACTGTAGTTACACATACTGGGGCCCCTGTAGGCTCAGGGCCCCGTATCATTGATACGGGGGTATCTACACCCAGTTTCTCTAATTTTATAAAAAGGGATTGCAACACTTGGTTTCTAAATATCGTAGCAACAAAATTAAGTATATTTTGTAGATTCAAAAGATAGCTTTATTCAATAAAATTAAAAACAAAAAATATGTGTTTTGTCCGAATTTGGTCATGTCAACGTGTTTCGATTCGTTTCGATCCGACTACGTTCGGAATCATGATTTTAAAAAGTGCTTAAATGTATAATTTTCATGATATTAAGTGTCACTTAGATTAGAATACATGTATAAAATTGTTTTAAGCACATATTTTGACAAAAAAATTATTTAAATACAATATTTTGGCAAAAAATTAACTTAGAATAACCTTTTTTCCAAATGTTCTCCTTTTGTAAAAAATGCTTCTATTGTATTAATATTTTGCCTGTATTCAGCTCAGACCTCCTTACAGAGGCTCAACTAGAATTTTTGAAACGCATAACTTGGAAGTCGGTTTATCCATGTTTTACAAAAACAGAAGGGAGACATTTTAAGAAAATACGCCGATAATTATTTCAAATGGTTGTAACTCTGAAAATAATGCGAATTTTTCAAAAATCGTTATTGAGCCTCTGTACAGAGGTCTGAGCTATATGCAGGCAAAATATTAATACAATAGAGACATTTTTTACAAAGGAGAACATTTGGAAAAAAAGTTATTCTAAGTTAATTTTGCCGAAATATGTATTTAAATAATTTTTGTCATGTCCTTAAAACAATTTTATACATGTATTCTAATCTAAGTCACACTAAATATCATGAAAATTATACATTTATGTGCTTTTTTAAAATCATGGTTCCGAACGTAATCGGATACCTTAAAACAAACAGTCCTAATTTAAATGTATTTAAATTAGGATTTGTATCCACAAATACTAATAATAAAGTATTAGCCAATAAAGTTACTATCGAAAGACATAATAATCAAATATTCAAAAGTCTTCCATAATCTCTGTGTAGATTACCAAACAATCCCACATCATCCCTAAAAGCTTTCCTTTTATCATAGCACCCATTAAAAATCCCTACAGCGAGGGAAAATCCTCCTGGTTTTCAAATGAATAGCCCTCTTCCTTAAATATGTCATTGATAGCGGCGCTATTCTGTTCGCGAACAATACTCGATAGATCACAGTGACTATTGAGGCAGAGTGATAGCGCAGGGGCTATAACTCACGCGCCCTCCCTGCGCCCCTCTATCGTCCTTAACTCCACTCCTGGGGCTTGCCTTCAGTGGTAGGGGAGGATTAATGCTGAATCTGCTGATAAAATTAGGTTGGAGTGGGACTGGAAAGGACAATTTTAGGGTGTTGAGGTGGTGTTTGTAGACGATGCGTAGGAGATAATAACAGTGAAAAATGTTGACGAGTGATTAGAATGTTTTATAATAAGATGAATTATAGTTTTAAAAAAGCTAAAAAGCCCACTTTTATAGTTAATCGAACTAAAAAGTAAAAAATAATTCTTAATATAAAAATAAAATGATTAACGAAAAAATTAGTGTCATTGTGGTCAAAGCGTGGGGTGTTCGATATCAATTTTATTATAATTTCTTACTAGTACTATTCCGAAATGTAGAGTTGGGGTAAAAATGTGGAACAAAGCACCTCATGCTTTTACCACAATGACATTAATTTTCTCGTTAGTCATTTTATTCTTATATTAAGAATTATTTTTTTACTTTTTAGTTCGATTAACTATAAAAACGTGTTTTTTAGTTTTTTTAAACTATAATTTATTTTCCATTCCTTAGCGTGTTTTTTTTAGTTTTTTAAACTATCGTTTTATCATTGATGACTTAATTTTAAATGTGTCATTTTTTTAGAATCTGGAATACCCATTGGCATCTTATCAGTGCGTCGATACGGCCTGATTTGCAAAATGTAGGATTAGTCAACGCATCCATCCCTTTTTCACATAAAGAACACTTTTTTTTTGTTTGTGGAATTTGTAGTAACCATGAGCGTTTTTCCTTTAGGGTTGTAACTTAAACTTTTAGTCGCCAAATCTGGAAATGTGATCTGGAATTAGTCAGCAAACCTGGAAATGGGAAATCGTTAATTCTGATCAGGACAATGGAACAAAGTCATCAATTGTAGTGTCATCGATCCTTGGCAAGTGTGCAAAATTTCGAATTAATCTGACCTTTTAAAGTGGGTGAAAATCGAGTTCAAAGATTCCGTTACATACAGATGAAGCTAATAGATGCGTGTTAAAAAGAAATGCATTTCCAGTTTTCATGTGTGTGAAGAAATCGATAGAATTATTTTTCTTCAGTAAGAATATAAGTGAAAGGCGAATGAGAGATATCAAAAGTAATAAATCAGGGATAGGAATGAAAATATTTGGTGCTATGTAACCTTAAAAAGTGACTGACTATGTCCGAAACCCTGATTTAGAAAAAGCGTATAAATGAATAATTTTTGATATTTAGTATCAGATGAATTAGAGTATACACATGAAATTGTTTTAAGAAAATAATTACAAGAACAAAATTATTTAAATCAACGTTTCTCAAACATATCAAAAAGTCGAAAATAAAATATTTAAAATTATTATCAATTTACTTATAAAGGAAGCAAAACACAAAATACATTCTGACATAATAAAAAATACCCATTCACATTGATTTAATATATTTATAAATGTGTCTGTACTGCATAAAGTATTTGATAATTAATTTATCAGTACTAAACTAAAAACATGTTTAGTAATTACTAGTGACTCCCATGGGCTTGTCATATACAAAATTTAATACTTACCTTGATAACTTGTACGTTTTATAATTAAAGTCGTATTGTAGCTTTAGCGTCAAAGTACATTATTATTGTATGCAACACATTGTTATTAAAAGAGAGGGACGTGATGAAAATTATGACTGAAAATTGGGGTACAAATATTGAAACTTTGAGAAACACTGATTTAAATGCATTTTTTAGCAAAAAAAAAAAAAGAAGAAGAATGAGACATTTTCGAAATATCATCTTTTATGAAAAATGCTGATTTTATAAAAATATTTTGTCTACATATAGCTAGTACTACACCAAGGTTGAGATAAAACTTCTGAAAAATTCACGTTATTTTCAAAATTAAAATCAACTGAAATAATAACAGGTGTTTTTGTAAAAATTTCTCTGCTTTTATGTAATAAAATATGAATAAATCCATTCTAAATTAAATCTTTCAAAAATTTTAGTTCAGTTCAGTCAGGATATCTTCACTTAATCTTAAAGAATAGGACCCGAATTTGGAATATTTTCTCAGATATAAAATAATTGAAAGTTTAATGTTATATTATGGCTTCGTTATCCTAGAGAGAGTGCAGCATAATTTTCACCAGCACCATACTATTCATTTTTGTCTCAGTTGTTCCATTTTTCTTGATATATAATATGCTTCGCTTTGTGTCACGTATGTTGTAATACTAAATGAGCTATAATTTTACATGTTAAAATGAAACAAGTAATATAAAAAAAATTCTTAAGTCAATTCCTACTTAGATCAACAAAGAAAAATTTTGTTTTAGCTACTTTTTGTTGAATAATTACAATTAATATAAATATGTATATACATAGGACAGAATCACTACATTAAGTGCTAATTAATTTTTATTAATTATCAATAAAGTATCTATTGTCATCCAAAACAAACGCCTATATAAAATTTCAGTTTAACTGAATACTTTAACACGTGAGAAGAAAACCTTTTCACACACAAATTTTGACACAAGTCGCCAAAAGTGTCGCTAAGTCACCAAAAATGATGCCAACGTGGTTGTATTTGTAATTCTTTAAATAATGGTTTTTAAACAATTAATTTTAATTAATTTTTACTATATTATTGTATTGTCATCCAAAATAATCCTGTATATAAAATTTCAGCTCAATTGAGGGCTTTAAAATGTATTTTATTAACGATTGAAAATTCCACCAAGATAAATAAATAAATATATAAATATATGGAGATTGTGAGCTAATAGTAAGAAATTGAAAAATACTTAAGGTATCCGACTACGTTCGGAACCGTGATTTTGTAAAAGCATATAAATGGATAATATTTATGATATTTAGTGTCACTTTGATTGAAAATGTATCTAAAACTGTTTTAGAATAGTATTACAATAAAAAATTATTTAAGTACAATATTTTGACAAAAAATGAACATAGAATGACCCATTTTCAAAATATTCTCCTTTTGTGAACAATGCTTCTATTATAATAATATTTTGTCTGTCTATAGCTCAGACCTCTGTACAGAGGCTCAACTAGAATTTTTGAAATATATAACTTAGAAGTGGGTTTATCCATGTTTTACGACACAACAGAGGGGAGAAATTTTAAGAAAAAAACTCCGACAATTATTTCAATTGGTTGTAACTCTGAAAATAATGTGAATTTTTCAAAAAAGAAAAGTTCAGACTCTCTGGAGAAGTCTTTAATTTATATAAGCACACACACACAAAATATTATTATTTTAGAAGCTTTTTTTTATAAAAGGAGAACATTTTGAAAAAAGGTTATTCTAAGTTAATTTTTTACTACAATATTGTATTTAAATAATTTTTTTTGTCATAATGTCCTTAAAACAATTTTATACATGTATTCTAATCTAAGTGACACTAAATGTCATGAAAATCCTCCATTTATGCGCTTTTTTAAAATCACGGTTCCGATCGTAGTCGAAAACCTTAAACGTAATATCATAAAAGGATGTATGTTTGTGACCGATTTGTTGTTTTTGTTCCGGTGGTTCAGTGTTTGAAATTTGGTGCAAATAACAGTTCGAAATATGTACAAAAAAACTTTTTTTCATTAAAACTAGTTCGTATTAAACAGGAACACATAATCACATGTAAAACATTGAAAAAAAATCTTTGCAATCGAAAATTTAATGAAATCAAATAGTAAAAGCAACATTTTTTTCTATTACGTGTCAAAAACATAAATCAATTCGAATTCTAACAGTCAACTGTAGAATTCTCACATCGAGATTCATGACAAATAGATGCCAACTTTCGCAACAAAACATAATATCAAACGATTAAATATCAGTAAATGAAATAAACATTAAGAAAAATTAGTTATATATAAATTATTAAATCAAAAAGCAGACGATAATGGTATAAAAAGAGATTAATTTCCAACATTATTAAAGAATAATTATAGATATATTAAATATAATTTCATATACTATATCATATTTACATATTTTGATTTATATTCAAATCGAAATCATCTGCGTGATTTCTTTTTATATATATAGCAACCTAGAGTGCAGGTGAAGGGTAACGAATCACAGAGTAGGCTGTCAAATAATGCGAGTTATTGCTTTTTCAATCACTTTTTCCACAGTATGAATAAAAATGTTTGCAAATTTCATAAAAATTTACTTATCTTTTTTGTCTGAAAATATCCGCTCTTAGTTCTGGTTCTCATATATTTGGCACAGACAGTCTTAACGTTTTTGCCGATTGATCAGTTTCTTTCTCATTCTAAAAAATGTCATTTGGTATAAAATATGTTTCGGTATAATACCATTTTGAAGAATACGGAAAATATCGTTAGAAAAAAACCTGTCATTTAATCCGAAGCCAATATTTCTATTGACTTTTTTTTAACCTTTTAAAATTTTTGAAAACCTTACAAATTTCTAAGTTTTAATGCCGTGTCGTTCTATAATTTGGCAAATTCTTCTAGGATCTGGAGTGTTCGAAGGAAAAAATTGGAGAAAAAAATCCTTTCAATAAAAATTAATAAGGAACTTTATTTCCTTTTTTTAACCTTAACTTTTGACGGAACTTAGTCTTGAATTTGTCTTTGTATCTTTCATAAATCAATTATAACTTTAATTAACACATTTTTGGAAAAAATACTTTAAATTATAAAAGCACTTATAGCTGTAAGTTTTGTTAAACTTTTTATGATCGCCAAATTTATTTTCTTGACTCCGAATTGGATCGCCAAACATACTTGAAGAAACACTGGTTTAGCCTAATACTCAAGATTTAAGAAAACTCTTATTGCTATTTCTTAGCAACACTTTCTACTATAAATATTTAAAAAAATTTATCTATAATCGTTTGGTTTCAAATTCTATTTAATGTGACTGCCTACCTTCGGACCCAATTTTTTTTATAAAAACAAATTTTTGAAACAAATTGAGTGTTTTTAGGAAGAAAAAAAATACGCGTAAATACATAAAAATATTTAAATAAATTTTGTACTTTAAGAAAAATTGGTTGTTTTCAAGGAAATTTTACCAAATTTTTACTAAAACGGGTAACACTGTATAAAATTTTCTAATACAATTATCATAATTTTTTTTATACACAACATACATATTATAGTGCTCTGCAAAATGAACCAATATCTAAGAGAAATATTAAAATGCATAAAAATTACAGACAATTATACATAATAATATGAAAATGTTGATATTTTTAAAGTTTTTTCTTTATAAAAACTACCCTAAATGAAAAAGTATTTAACCTACAACAAAATTCATGGTCCACTTTATGAAAAATAGTATAATTAGTATTCCTAAAAAATTTCAAAACGTTATCTGGTTTGGTTCTTAAGATATTATGTATCTGGTAAAGAGTTTCTTTCAAAAACATAATTTTGAGAAAAACTCATTTAAAGTTTTATCTTACTAACCTTTTGCATAGAGTGATGTTTTTTAAAATAACTATAACTTTATTTCTATTTCGCTTAAAGGAAAAAGAAAAATTGTTTTGGAAAGAAAATTGCTCAAATTATAAGATTTTAAAATTAAAAAGAATGCCTTATGTAGACGAAAAATGACACTTTCATGGTAGGCAGTCACCTAAAAAAAATTAGCCATTGCTGTTAAAAATTACAAGTTTTAAAGAGAAGACATAAATAGACACTATTTAGAGGGTAATTCTTTTTAAACTGTCACTATTCAGATTACACGTAGCTTGATGGAACAACCGCAGTGGTATGTATTATGTGCAGACGAATAGAGAGTGAAACGGAAAGAAGAATTCCGAAAAAATAAAATTAATTCCAAAAATATCTGATAAGAGTATTTATGGAGTTATGTGCCAGCGTTTTTCAAACTGTGGGACCTCCCCGTAAAAGGGGCATGCTAACCCAACTAGGGGTACGGGAGCATATCGAAAAGTCGAAAATAAAGGATTTAAAAAGTTACAAATTTACTAAAAGGTAGCAAAACAAAATATACATTCGGACATAATAAAAAATAAAATACACATTTACACTAATATAATATACTTATAAATGTACCAGTACCCCACACAATATATTTGATAATTAATCTCACAATACTAAGTTAAGAACAAGTTTAATAATTACTAGTGATTCACATAGTCAAGTTATATACAAAATTTAATACTTTTGATAATTTGTACGGTTACGATTCAAATCGTATAGCAGCTTTAACGTCAAAGTACATTATTATTGCTTTCAATTCATCGCTACTGTGTGAAGGGGGGTGCGATGAAAATTGAGTCACAAACATTGAAAGTTTGAAAAGCACTGAGTTATACAGTGCAAAAAGTGTTACAAAAATGGAAAAATAATAACACACAAGAAAAAAAACAAAACAGTGAATGTTGTCTTATTTACTGCATTCACTTCCCAATGAGGAATTTGACCCCACTCTGCATGCGGTCAAATTCCTGCATTCTGCATGACCGCCTTTCTCAGAGACTATGCCGTACATTCTGTACATTATTTACAACAGCCGTACGCAACACACCACAAAAGGAATATTCCACACTGTCTGTGTAATGTGTATCAACAAAGCTTTTTTCCCTGAGATACGTGGATAATTACACAATTCTGTGTTGCGTTGTTGTGGCTAATGCCACCTGTCTGACGTAGTCAGAACGAGGCCCACGAAATTCATCGTGGCAAGGGGCTAGAAGTACGCCTGTCGTTGGCCTAGGCCTTGAGCACCATACAGGTGACAGTACGAATTAACTCGGCGTAATTCCCCGAAGGGACGATAGATGGCGACATCACCTATCTCCACCTCCACAATTTTGCCATGGGACTGGATGGAAATATTCTCCAGTCCCCTGCACTCGTGATTCAGCCCACAAGGCTTTCGGACCCACTGATTTAACGAGCGCGTACACTCGGAGGGTATTTGGGGGCATCGAGCCCCGGCCTTCCGGTCTGAAGTCCAATGCTCTAACCACCAGGCTATCCACGGTCCCACACAATTCTAGCATCTGTTATCATCTTTTTCCCAACATCAACCTCTTTTCCCAAAAATTAAAAAAGGAAGAAAAAAATTTTTTCCCAAAAAAAAACCTGAAAAAAAAATTTTATTCTTTAATATACATTAAATAGATCAAATGTAATTGATTATTTATAAAATATGCAATTTAAATTAAAGTACAATGAAAATCGCTTAATACAAAACTAAACGGACTGAAATATGTTTTCGCGAAAAAGGATATTACAACCCCCTCCCCCCTATATTAGCAAAATTAAGTTTATTAGCGTTTATCTTATTTACATAATGCTTTGACTAAGATTATACCACAGTAGGCAATTAATTCATATGGTCAAATTGAAAAAAAATGAAATTTAAAAAAGGAAATTTGGGGTTTTTAAAAAGGAAAACCTGTTTTGTACGATTATGGAATATCAAAAGTTTTAACTTTTTCCTGACAAAAAAGAGTTTCAGCTCTTTGCCTATCTACAAAACAAAAAAAAAAAAAAAAAAAATACTGGGCATTACTAACAGGGATTTTAAGGTTAAACCAGACAAGATCAGTGGCCACACAAGGGGGGGGTCCTGGGGGCCGGAAGCTCTTATATTTTTCCGGGTTTATTATAATTTTAAGTTATGTGGTAAAATTAATGATTAATTTTTTAATTAATTAATTATTTTTTAATAATTGTTTTTTTAATTTTTTTGTTCCCGAAAATCGTCAAAAACAAAAAAGGGGCATGATAAAGAAGGTGAACTTTCAACCCCGGACCCCCCCCTGAAAAATTCCCATGTGCGCTCGGACAAAATTGATCGAAATGTTGAAAAATTTTTTATTGTTGCACCCAAAATTATATTTTCATATTAAAAAAAATTTATTTGTTGTTTAGTTATTTTATGTATTAATTACATTTTAATTTAATTAACTAACATGTTCTTCTTAAGTTTTAAACACACTACTCTTCATTACAGTTAGAAATTTAATTCTTTTAAAGTAAGTAGTTCTTATAAAGGAAGCTGTCAAAAAGACATTTAAGTTGATGAATTTGTGAAAATTCAATATTAGGTAAGCAGGGGTCTACTCAAAACCAAAAAACATGACAAGGGGTTTATGAGACAAAAAAGTTTGGGAACCTCTGACCTAGACGATGGGAACATTTACATGAATGCATTGTCGGAAGCGCTTTCCCGGCGCGGCAATGTCACAAAACACAAGAAAGACAGGATACGAATAAGAGGAGAAATGCTTATTATTCTTAGTACAGCAAAAAATTAAGGTAAAAGATCATTGAAAGGACAAAAGGGGGGGCCCTCTTGTATGGGAACCCGGGGCATTCTTATGAAAAACCCCATGACTGGGGAAAGCCCGAAAAACTGGCCGGTTATTCTGCACCAGATACAGCACAGTCTCCTTTATTGGAGGTCTTACTTTCGCTCACGTTCTGGTTTGTCCAAGATGAAGGATCCGCTGTTGGACTTTCTTTGGAATAAGAGTGCAAAGATAGCTGGAAGTTTGCCTCCTGAGGTAATTTTGAGCATACAGCCACTGTATAGCTCGTTCATTGCAATTAGCGGCCATGTATGCCAGATGCATATCAGCAAGCTCAGAGTTTATTTAACTTTCCATCCTATTACCATTCTGTTGGCGGGCGAAATGAAGGATCATGGTGAGCGTGGCAGCGAAAACCGCGTGAGCGCATGCGCCGTCATCTGATGCTTCAGTTAACATAATGCCATTCATCGCGTACACTAAAGGTTTTCAATCTGTTGCCCGCTGAAGGCATTTCAGTTCTCCCTCATTTTAATTTGAGGCAATTTTAAAAATATTTGCCTTTTTTTGTAGTAAAACAGGCCATTTTTTCTGATTCTTGATATTTAAAACATTTCACTAGTGTGTTTGATATCCATTTGAAATTAAATTTTCTGAAGATGAGGAATTTTTCAAAAATTTCACTGTATCTTAAATAGTTTTAAGTATAAAAAATCTGACTGTGCTTTAAATCTCAGAAATCATGGGAAAAAAGATGGACTCTTATCTTTAACAGGTTTACAAAGTATTTTAATTCGACTTCCGTTTAACTTTTTTGAAAACGATATAGTATAAATATTGTGACGTTTGAGATAAATAAGGGTAGCGTGATACTGATTAATTTAAATATTTAGTTTAGTTACGTCAGAGATATTATTTACAGATTATACATTGGAGTTATTAAACTTATTGGATCATTAGAGTCCAAGTTCTGTGGTTTATGAGGGAGGAGTTTTTTGGGGTCCGCTCTCAACGACGTTTTCAGACCATCTACCGTTCTCTCTCTGCCCTCGCTAAGGTCTCGGGGATGACCACGGACTGCCCCTTTTATCCTCGAACTTGCATCCGGTTCGTGGACGGAATCAAGTGGATTCCTTGTGGTGTCATAGGTTGCCAGGGTGATCCAAGACAAGACTGCACAATAATTTAAAGTTGCAGGTGTCTTTGCACGTGTGGTGATTATTTCCACAGAGAAGCCGATTCACAGCTGAGTGGTGGGAACGTTACAATGTAAACAAATTTGCAAATGCCATCTCTTCCCTTAGAATCAGTTATAGCTGCATGCACATGTAATTTTAGAATCAGTTTAATGAGACAAAAGTATTCTATTACACTTTTCAACAATTTTTTATTTGAAATTAGGCTTGAGAACGCTTGTTTGAATTCTAATTGACAGCTTGCATATTTATGTCATCTTGTTGCACTTGCATCTAGATCATCGTGCAAGGAAAACTTTCTCACAAATATATATTGACTAAGATATAAAGAGCGATTTTCCCTCAAATTTCTTCATACATGGAAATTTTTCGCTAAAATTTTTAAAGTCAATGTCACAGCATTCTTTCTTTAAACACTGTGATCTGACTGCAGCTTGTAGTTGTGGTGCTTGGCGTGCGGGAAATATTAAAAATCCCTTTTGCACGTTAGTTTTTCCCCCCAAACTGTTTGTCGCTAGTCAGGTTTTGGGGCCCCCGCAGTTAGGGGGGCGTTTACCCTGGTGGACGCGTTTTTCGATTTTTTTGGCCAGTTTCATCAATTGTATCCCGTGAGACCTAGTAATGGTTTTGCTCGTTCTCATTATACGGGGTGGGGCGGGAGTTTCCCTATTTGACATGGTGATTTTCGTAGGGTGGGGGGGGGTTCGTTGAAAGGGGGGAATGGGATATTTGTGTTTCCACATTCCCCGTCTCAAACAGTTGCGGTGGGGCACGCGGCTTTGCCGTGGGCCTTTTTTTTAACGGTCGGTGGGGGAAAAGGCAACGTGATTTTCGCGTCCTTCGATATTCCCCCACGGATCATATTCTTTTTGGTTTTTTTAATGTGGATGGATCCCTTTCGACAATGGGGAATGCTCCAAATAAAAAATAAACCCCGAACACCAAAAATGTGGAACGGTTCGTTTTTCAATTCGATGGTATATGATAATGTGTGTGTGGGGTCCGTTTCTTTTTCCCCCTTTTTAAAGAAAGGGATTTTGACAAGGGGGGATTACAAAAAAGCGGTGGGGGGAAAACCCCCCTCTGGGTTTTTCATGGGTGTTTTAAGAGCAGCTGAATGACTGTTTTCCCTGCCGGGACGTAAACTGACCTGCGTGCTCCCCTGATTTACCTCCTGTTACTTCCTTGGGCTTATCTCAAATTCCTGGTTTAAAAAGATCGTCAAAACCTGGAAGGGGGGGAAATTGACAATACCCCGGTCGAAGGGAAAAAAGGTAACTAAAAAATTTTCGAACTCGGCTGCATCGTTATTGTTAATGGGGGACGCTCCAGCATTGTATTTAAAACTGTGAAAATTCAAAAATCCAATATTGTGTGGTAAGTTGAAGATAACAATAAAATCGAATGAAACATGTAGTGTGTTTTATTGCATTTTCAAAATAGGAATTTCCCACGCCCCACCTTATACATGACAAATGATCCCAAATACTCAAAAAAAAGTTTTTTTCCATAAGTATTGATTTGGGCTGTCATTTTGAAGAAATTCCCGGGGTTTCCCTACGATTTCTCTTTTTGAGTTATCGTAGTGATCCATTTTCATCCTGACTTTCGTGTGAAATAAAACCTTTTGTTTATGTTGGAAGCCGTTCACGAACAAAAACAGCGTTCCTTTTTCTTTTGGTACCCTTTTTTTCCCTTTTGAATCTTACCCCCAACGATTTTAAACCATGTGAAAATGCTCGTTGCGTCACGTTTAAGAAAATCTTGCATGTGTCCAAAAAACTTGCAAATAAATTCAATTTGTGTCTTCGTGCACTTTTGACCTTCAGTTAAGTTCTTAGTCTTCGACGTCAAATTCACCGCTCTTAGACTTTTGAAACCTCTGACAGAAACTTCTCTAACTCAAAGGAGCCTCCTCATATGTTTTTACAAGCAATCGAAGAGCCTCAGCTGCTGCAGATTTCTTCACATTAAAGAAATGAATCAATTTATTTGGTTCAAAATACGACATTTTTGCTCGAAAAACATTTTGTGGTTCTGTTATAAAATCATTAATTCTCCACTGTTATGATGTTGTCAGATGTCTAACCTTACGATGTGACACTTTACATCTGAAAATTTCCACAATAACTTACTAGTGGCGCCATCTTGTCAAATAGCGGAAAGTTATTTGTACTCTTTATATTTCTTTAAATAAATATTCAAGTAGCTAAGGAAATTTGAAAATCTGATTGCACGTTTGTGGCCATAACTACCGTAGTGTGAAATTTAAGCCCGGGGTTTTTCAAACTTTGGGGCGCGCCCCAAAGGGCATGATAACTCCAGGGTTGGGACATATTGATAAGTCAAAAACAAAAGATTATTTTAAAAAAAAAATTAATTTACTGAAGGTAAACTAACAAAAACATTCTGACATAATAAAAACAGAATACACTTATAAATATATGATATTATACTGTATGATATAATAAACTTAAACACGCTATACATTTACAAGTGTATTAAAATACACATAAATGTATCGTATAATACAATTATAAATGTATCAGAATGCATGATGTATTTTACAATTAATTTACAATACTAAGTTAAGAACAAGTTTAATGGGCTTGTGTCATACATAAAATTATACACAAAAATTAACACTTATCTTGACAGTTTTTGTGAACGGTTTATAATTAATCCCTTAACTGCCGATTAAAATTTACGTGATTCGCTTCCCAATGCCAACCGTTTTCCACGAAGACGCACGTATGTGATGTCTTGGGGGAAAGGAATAAAGAAGAGAGAGAGCAAATCCTCTGAAATAAATAAATCCTTCGCAAACACTGTAAAGGTCTTTTTATTGCATTCCAAAGCCTTCGGAAAATTTTATGAATAGCAGTGCACAGAAAAGATCGTACTTGGGAAAGACGTATATATACGTCCCGGACAATCAATGCTTTGGCTGAGCGAGACGTTTATATACGCAGGGGGCACTTAAGAGGTTAAGGTCGTACTGTAACTTAGCGACAAAGTTTAGTATTATTGAATTCAATACATTGTTATTGTTTGGAGGCGGGGGCGTTAAGAAATTGATTGAATATTGAGTCGCAAATATTGAAATTTTGAGAAGCAATGATTTCAGCAACTATTCTGATTTTATGCCAAAAAGAAGGCATGAAGTTAATGCTACAGAGATACACTACAGCATCAATGTTTTAACCTTAACTGTAGCCATCAATTTCGGTGAAAGGTATTTATTAATACTGATATTTAGAAGGATGTTTCTACCGCAGTAAGTAGAATAAATGTGTTGTTTATTCCCAACAGCACATGAAGCTTAGATTAACTATAAGATATGACCGGACTAAAATCTTTGGGAGATGATGTTTAGATGGAATCGGTAGAAACGGGAAAGAAATGTCTGTTTGCCGAGTTTATATCTGAATTGAAATAAGAAACAGTGTATTGGCCCAGACGAGCTTGAAACTTTATTTTTCACTGCAATAAATATAAATGTTTGGCGAACAAATATCTTTAGCAAATTCAATAAATAAAACAAACTAAAACTTCATTTCATTTGAAATTTATGGTGGGGAAATCAATTTAAATTTCCAGTCGGACCCCGATTTAACGAAACCATATTGAACGAATTTTTCTCTTTCTCCGATTTAAATGAAGGCAAAACCCCCTAATTAACGAATAATAAACCTCGAATTAACGAACTATTTTAACGGCTGAAAAAAATTTTTTTTATTAGTTTTTTGATAGAATTTTTTTTTTTCAAATTACATTCTTTTTGTCCCGAACAGAAAAAAGATTTTTCTTGTAAGTTACAAATTTCAACAGAAGAGGGAACGGCAGAGCGTTATTAGACTTTACAGTGCAGATGAGTCATGAGTATAACCTATCGTGTGAGTTTTGAATAGCACAAGAAACTCCTTTTTTTCTTATTCCATTCCCTAAAGCACGGAAAATATCTCAATTTTTAGCATTTGATCTACTCGTATTTGTTGAGAGAAATGAAGTTTATTATACATAAAGTCTTGCAGAAAATTTTGATTGATTTGTCGCAGCCAATGAATATCGATTCCGATGCAGAAATTGATATGAACCTCTTATCAAAACTGTTATATTTTCTAATGCTTTACATTGCTTATATATATGTCGCAGGAAAATGATGAAATTAGGGATTTCATCAAATCCCTAAGGGAGATGATCAATTCACGCAAGATGTTAAAATAACGTCTCTTTGAGGTCATTTCCCTTATGTAAGTAAGTGATTTGATCAAATACTCGAACTGTTTTAGTGAAAAATTGAAATGAACAAGTTAGGATTTGTAGAGCTCTGCTTTCACTTGTTACCACTCCCTCTTACCTCCCCTTTTCTCGTTCGTCCAGGCAGCGCCGGGCTGCTGACGTGACGCACCAAAACAAAATGACCTAAATATCCATTTTTAGTTTTATTTAATTATATTCCTTGCATTATTATTCCTGAAAATTCGAAACTGGATAAAACTTAAATTGAAAAATGAAAGCAAACAAATTAGGGAATTCGACCACGCTCTCTTTATAGATAAAAAAATGCTCATTGATAATAAAAAAAAAGCTATTTTAAAAAGGGAAAAAATAACTGAAAAAAAGGTGTTACAAATAAAGCAGGATATTTCTGAAGTACTACATTATTGTATAATTTAAAAAAAAAATGTTTGAAATTCCACTTCAAATATTATTTTTTTAAAAAAAAATACCAGCTTTATTATCTAATTAATTTCGAATACATAATTTGTAATTCAATGGTTATTGTTGTATTAATTTCTTTACTTTTAATAATGCACCATATTTACTAAATGAACACTTTTAAACTCTTGATAGTATTATTTCATTATTTCACTGAAATAGGTTAGGGATTTGATCAAATCGCTTACTTTCCTCAGGGAGATCACCTTACAGAGTTCTCATTTTAACATCTTGCATGAATTGATCAACTCCTGAGGGATTTGGTGAAATCCCCGATTTAATCATTTCCCTGCGACATTTAATAAGAAAGTGTGAAAACATATCTTATGCAGCAGTATGTAAATGATGCAGTATTTTCTGCTCTGCATAAAATAAAAAAAAGAGCATTTTCGAGTCTGGAATCAAAAATATTGCCAAATATCTATCAGTCAGTATTTTAAAACTTAGAATTATCTGGCATGTAATAATTCCTTATAGTATTTTCAGCTGTTGACTAAAAAGTGTAAAATTTCTAACTGTGGATATTTCTTGTGTAGTTGCTTATTATAGAATTTACAAAAGGTAAGTGCAAAAAAAAAATAAATGAATAAATAAATAAATTAATTAATTAAAAATTAGTGTTATGTTTTGGACCTCGATATAACGAATAACATCGATTTAACAAACAAAATGTCCAGTCCCAATGAATTCGTTAAATCAGGATTCTACTGTATTTAAGAGATTTGAACTAAATGAGATATGATGATAATTCATGGTAGATTTGATAAAACTCTCGAATCACAGGATAGTTCTTGGTTATTCACCAAGAAGGAGTCGTCAAAATCAAACGAAATTTTACATACGTAATGACTACTTGATATAAGTAAATGATTAGAAAATCAAAGAAAAAGGATCATTTATTTCAGAGTAAAAGGCAAAAGAACGAGGATTTAATACCCTGTTAAAACCCCTTACCGAACGCCATGAGATACGATCAAGCATTGGGAAAAATTCGTTATGTTTGAGACTTTGAGGTTAAGGGGAAGGGGTAAGAAAAGGAATTAAAATAAACAAATCCTCCAAAATCAGTAAATCCTTCGCAAACACTCGCCCACAAGATCCTTTTATTGCATTCCAAAGCCTTCGGAATACTTTTATGGATATCAGCGCACAGAAAATATCGTACTTCTGAAAGACGTATATATACGTACGGGACAATTAACGCTTTGGTTGAGCGAAATGTAAGAGGTTAAAGTCGTAGTTTAGTGTCAAAGTTCAGCATGATTGAATTTAATACATTGTTATTGTAGGGGGGTGACGATACAATATTGAAAGTTTGAGAAGTACTGATCTAATTCATATCACATTAACGTTTCATTATGAGCTATTATTGGTGTTTGTTCTTTTTACATACCGCCAGTACCCAAAACGTCATTTCCCCCCCACCCTTTCCCAAAGCGAGGGGTTTTAAAAATCGATTTACGGGAGTGTCGTTTATCCGAATCAAAACTGGGACCGAACAACGTTCGGAGACGCGATTCGGATAACCAAAAAACCCAAAACAATCCATGCAGTATTAAACAGTACACTATACGAATATTGAAAATATCCCTGCGGGGAAAAATGATTGAAGAAAAAAGCAAAAAAGGGGCAAATTGCCCAATTTTAAATTTTTATGTAACACTTTTTTGTTGTACCATTGTAAACTTCGTTTTGACTTTTTTAAAGGTTACCTAATTTCTAGTTAAATTCCCGGCTTTTCGCTAACGAGGGGCCCGATTGGTCCCTTTTTTCCCGCGTAAAACCACACGATCAAAAACACATCGTTTGCTTCCCCCGTGGTTGTCCTTTTTTTCCCATCTTCTGATCAAGTTTTGGCAAAAAAAAATTTTTTCCCTTTTTCTTATGTCAGTTTTTGACTTTTCCCAAAATTATAAAAATGTGCTAGAGACGCTCCACTTTTTCCTTCCAGGGCAATTTCAAGTTTTGTCTCTATGTTCAAGGCGTTGCCTTTGTTTTGAATTCGAAGCCATAGCAGTTCACAACTCAACAAAAAACATGTATACACCCTCTCACTTGGAAAAACGCCCAATATTCCCCAGATGCACCAAATCCCCCAAAAGAAATTCCCCCAAAAATCCGTGATCTTTGGGGTTTTTCCCGTCCTTTTTTGGCTTCACTCGAAAAATTTCAAAAAATTCACTGTTAACATTTTTGTCTGGGAAAAAAAAAAAAGGTTTTGGGTATTTAAGGATAAAAGCGTTTGGATAAAGCGGCTTTGAAGCAAAGTATTAGGTTGGGTGGAACAGGTTTGAACATTTCCCCGGGTGGGTTTTAGTTTTTTGTTAAGTGCGTTTTTTTGCGAAACAGGGAAATGGTATTAGAAATACATTTTTTTTAAAAAGTGTTAAAAACAAGTTTTCATAAAGTTACTCCTTAAATGTCTCATTTGGACAAACAATAAAACCGTAAAATTTTTTTAAAAGAGGCCCCAATTTTCAAGAACATTTTTTCATCCCCCGACATTTGTTGAGTTAAATGAATGACTCTTTTAATCGAACATGCGTTGTTTTTCGAACATTTTACAATTTCTTAAGCGTGTCATATATCTTTTTTTAAACAAAACCCAAAACCAAAAATGGAAAAAACATTCCCCCTCCCCCCAATAATTCGATAAATTCCGTTGAAGCTGAACAATTTTTTAAAAAATAAAAAACATCTTCTGGACAACTTGACTATTCGTTGTATTCTCATTAAACCCCCTCGTAAACATGCAAATAGAATTGGGGGAGGGGGGAGGAGAAATGGATGTAAAATGTTTGAGTAGAGGGAGAGAGAAACAGGGAGGGAAAAAAAGAAATCGTTCCAATACGACACGCAGACAATAACTCATCGTTAGAAAAGTCAAATTTTTAAAAGTTTTGAATAAGCAGCCCCGGGGATTCTTTCGTTCCTGGACTTTAAATATTTCAAAGACAACTTCCGGAAAAAAGGGCTTTCTTCCCTGTTCTGAAGTAGCCTATTCCTAAAAAATTCTTTTGTGTCGTTTCCATTGAAAGAAATATATTTTCCTTCTTACGTTGACATCTATCAAAGATTCGATCGATTTTACGCTGAGAAGCAAATTCCTTACGCATCTTCGAATAGAAGAAGAAAGTGTAAAAACACAGAGAAAAAAAGAATACCGAAGAATGGAATAATAATAATAATAAATAAATAAAAAAATGGCGGAATAAAAGAGAAGGGGAAAAAACCCAAAATAGAATTCGGAAGATGCCATCCATCTTCGTTAAGCAAAACGTTGCCAATCGCAAGTTCCTGAATGATCCATCAAAATCGTTTTAATCTCGCAAATTAATTTCTGGAAAGGAAATAATTCATCATTTCTTTGTTTTCGATCGAACATAATGAGTGGAGCTAGGTCTTCGAAATAATTTTTTTCTCCTTCTCTTAGTCCCGTTAAAAACCATAATCCAATATAGAACGGAAAATGGCAGACGATCAAATAAATGTGAAAGAATTCTTTGAACTGGTAACTGTATATTCTTAGATTTACATATCTCAGAAAGGTTTATGGCGGCTTATGCCCTTTTCATACAGCCATAATGGTTCTATTTTCTTTAAGCTTCGTAAAAATGGATGTGTGTTTATCTATATTCAGTGTTTATTGAGAGATATTGATAGGCTTAAAGTATTCGAATATCTTGAAGTAATTAATTTTATTCATAAAATTTCTTCTTTCACATTTTTAAATAATTGAATTAAGGAACTTTTGAATTTGTGATGGGTAAACATAAACATATAGGAAATATTTTTCAAAAAGTGATTTAAATGTTCATTATAACTTTAGATTATGAGCCATTCCTCGCCTCTTGCGCCTTTTGGGGATAAACGGATATTAAAATAATGAAATTTTTGTTTTATATTTGCAGGAAACTTTGTATACGAATAATATTTAATATACATTATTATCATATGTATGTATTTTCTAGAAATCTTTTACCGCTTTTTATGTTATTAAAATTGTGTTTATTATTATTTTCATATATGAACCGTTTTCTTTGAAAGTGGTGTAAGTCCACTTTTGACAAAAAGTTAATTATATTTTTAAACTCAACCTGTGTGTGTGTATATATATATGCTATGTACTTTCTATCTGTGATCCTTTCCCCCCAAAATACTTCAACATTTCATCATTTTGTCAATATAAATTTATGTAGCTAATGAAATTATAAATATACTAATTACTTTGAAAGTGGTAAATATCTCCATGTAATATAAAATAGACTTGCACCATTTTCAAGGAAAACGGCTCATATATTTAAATCAATCCGAAAATTAAAATTAAATAATCATTAATAAGTGCCAAATAAATATTGATCGAATGCGTAATAATTAAGAACATTCGGAGCTTCTAAATTTGGTTATTTTTATATCGTTTATTATAAAATTCATTTTTAACTTCTTTAAGAAAGCAAAAATTTGTGATTTGAAACTTAAAACAATGTTTTCATAATATTTCTATTCAAATGTTGATATATGTTTCGTATTGTATAAAATATTTAGTTCTAATTAAATTTCTTTTCTTTATTTTGTGTTAATTTTTAATAAATTTTTTAAATTATAGAATAGCTACACAGATATTGTTTAGACTGAAAATTTTCTTTCGTTATTAGATCAAAAATCATTATCGTCTGCCTTGATTCAATAATTCATGTAACTGTAATTTATCTGATTTCTTCATTTGTTTGCTGATATTTAATCGTCTGCTGTTAAAGTTTTGTTTCTTAATTTGACATCTATTTTAATTATTCTAAATATGATTTTTCAGATGGATAAAAGATAATTGTAATACATAATTGTCGCTGGTTTAATTTAGAAGGCAATTAATGTTTGAATATTTTCCAGATATTATCATTCATATCTGGTGAGTTTTTTACTCATTTGAGTGTTTATAAAAATAAAATTCCTCCATGGAATAAACTTTGGCTACTGTTAATCGCAACTTAAAATAAAGAAATTGATTTATAGGTTTTTGAAATGTGAGAAAGAAGAGAAAAAAATGGAACTTTTAAAAAAAAATATGACAATTTTTTTTATTTAATTAACATATTTATTAAATATAACATCAACATCAACAATAATAATGATTTTTCTTTTTGAAAAATATTCAATGTATATGTATATATAGAACTCAATGCAATAATTTTTATATAAATTTTCAAAATGATTAAAAGCTCATGAGTGTATTTTATTATTGCGTCATATAAGAATTAAAAAAAAAGACGTAGCTTTCAAGCAAAGTTTGAATCGATAGAAGCATTATATACGAAAATTCAAACTTTCATTTCGAAAGAATAATGTTATAAACTGAAAGCCATTGTAGGTACTAATTGATTCAAAATCACAATAGATGACTGAGAAAAATATATTTCGATATGGATAATAGTTTCAAAGGATAAATATCTACTCTTAGAGTAATTCATCAATCTTTTCTTTTACATTTTGTTATTTCTTGCCCTTTATTATGAATTTATTTTTTACCTTCGTCATGGAAGCTGAAATTTGTTTATTTATTAAATGTTTCTAAATATTTAGACCCCTCATTGTATAAACGGATTGAGATATTTTTTAACTACAAAAATTACACTATTGTAAGGATGTTTTCTTAATATTAAGCGAAAAAGCGTTGTAGCAACAATCTCATAGAGAAATTTATGTGGCCACAGTAGCCTAGCGGTTATAATCCTAAACTTGTGGATGGCGTGTCATGACTTCTAACCCTTGTGCCAATAAAGAACCGCATTGTAGAGCGACTTGTGCACATTAAATCTGTCGAGGCTCAATGTCCTCCCGTTGACGTAGTGTGGAAGTTCGGAGATTAAAGCAAATGGGGTTATTTTTCTTAAAAGGTTCCCAAAGTTTATGGTTGTCCCAATTGGCATCGTATTGCGTAAAAGTGCGATGTTAATAAACTCAGTCATAGAGAAATTTAGGCATTCAATTTTCCTTACTATTTCATCGTTTTCGATTGGTTTAGATATAATCATCTTAAGATATACGAAAAAGGATAGTTTGGAATGCATGCCTTTATTGTTATGTAATTCACGCCATTATTTCCATAACAAAACTATTAGTGTAAATTTCAACAAAGTGATAATTTATATACATTACTCGCAAAGCATGAATTCTGATTTTTCACGATTTCTAAGTATTTTAGGAACGTTCTATTCCCCTGGGTTTTTTCACTACTAAGTAAATTTAAAAATACGTCCCCCTTTTTTTATTTAATGAAGTTTTCTAAAACTCCCTCCCCCCCAAAAAATCGTTGTATGGAAAAAATTTGTTATATAGAGGTCCATCTTTTCCCAAAATAAAATAAACTACATAAAAAAAAATTTTAAATTCATGAACACTACATATTTAAAAAAATCCTTTTTGGGATTTTTTCCCCTAAAAACAAAACCCGCTGGGGAAATTTGAGGGGAAAACTTGGTTTCAACATAATGAAAATAATTTTGTATACAAAAAATGAATTTTTAAAAAAAATTTTTTTAATTTTAAAAATAAAAATTTTAAAAAAAACATTATTTTTTTATTATTATTTATTTATCGAAGGGGTTTCCAGTGCACTGGACAATGGGGGTTAAGGGCTGCCCTTCTTTGATGAAACACCCAGAGTTCTATTGCTCTCGGTCAGTTAGACACCTAATAAAAACAGTTCAAAATTTATGACCACAATAAAACGCGTTAAAAGAAATGGGTTTGGGGAAAAGTCCGGGGAAAAACTTCAAAAATAGAGAAAAAAAAGAAACACAAAGAAAAAAGTTAGTTATGTAGAAAAAGTACTTAAAAATTGGGGGAGGGGGGGTTTTACGGGGAAAATCATGAAATGTTCTTGGTTCCAAAAATAGTTCTCTGTCTAGAAAAATTCGCAATATATAGGTTCGTAATATGGAGGTTTGACTGTAAATAAAAGAGTGAATTTTATTTTATCTAGTTGATGATGATGTCGTATTCATGATGGGACCAAATCAGACAGTATCATGGGTCCCTATGACTGTTCTGGCAATCTGTTCAATATTATCCACATAGAGGTTTGTTGACGAAAACAGGACCCCTAATTTTTGTAGAACAGCAAGAATAGTTGAACAGTCAAAAATATGAACAAGTGTTAGCTCTATATCTAAACAGTTATCACAGTTCCTATAAGTTCTTCTACCATCCCTATCAATCTTCAATCCTCTGTGATGACCTGTTCTTAGCCTAGCAATAGTCTTTGTTATAAGGCCGTGTCCTCTTATATTACAGATTTGATGTTTAATGGGAATTGGTTTCTCTCTCAATTTGAAATTTGTGACAGCATTTGCGTCTAATAAAGTAACGTTGACAATTTTAGCTAGTTATTTTATAGAATATAAAACTTGCTTAATCGTTACAGTAAGGTGCATTTTATATTGTCATTTTTTAAGCAATGTGTTGTTTTCAGCAAAAACAAGTAACCTAATAGTTTATTTCTCACTTTATCAGAAAAAAAAGAACTCCTCATTCATTCACTCACTTATCGCGAGATTTTCGGAATCTTTAGACCTACTGTCTTAAAATTTGGTAGGGGCTGCGGTAGCCCAGTGGTTAAGGTATCGGAATATGGCAGGCATGTCATGAGTTCAAGCCCAGCACCACTAAAGACCCGCCATGTAGGGCAGCGATGCACGTTAAATCTGTCGAGAGCTGAAACGTCCTCCCGTTGGTGTGGTAGTTAGGAGAGGGAGGTGCCAGCTCAGGTGTCGTCCACGTCACTTGACCATGGTTCAAAATTACGTGGTCCGTCGCCAAAAGCCCTCGTGTAGCTGAACAGTGCGACGTTAATATTCAATCAATCAATCTTGAAATTTGGTAGAATTCCTTTCAATGAGTAGAGTAGTGCGGAAATCGCGATTGCAAAGAGGTGGGGGGTAAGGCTACAGAAGTGTAATTGATAAATATACGTCTGATTTTTGAAATTTAAGTCTGTGCCCTTTATGAATCAATTGTGCTGAATGCTATATATATAATAATATTTTTCACAATACAATTAAAACAATATCCTAAAAAGAATGTATAATCTTACAATGTCATAAAGCACCACGAAGCGTTAACGGCTAGTATAATAATAAATTGTAAAAATATAAAGATAACTATTGCTTTTTCTTTTCCCCTGCACTATAATCTGATTTTTTTTTAGTATTGCTTAGCTAATCTAGGGAAAAAAAAATTATTTTATCTCCATATTTTCTTTTCTTTAATATTTATCGCTTAATATATCCGTAATAAGAAATGTATTTTTCGAAAGACTATCACCTGTTGATTTATGTGAATTAATTGGTTTATTTATAATTATATAATTAACATTAATTATAATTAAGAAAGAGCGTTTTATTTTTAAACTTTTTATTTGCACTTTAATGATCTATTATTAGTTAATCTAGAAAATACCTAGTTATTTAATAGAAAAAAATAGGTAAAATGTGAAATTTCTAATCGATAACGTTCTTTGATTGGTTTGGTCAGTTATATTCAGAACTATATCTGGGTTTTCTATGAAATAACTGAATTATACATTCTAACGTAAAATACATACAAAATGATCCGGAGGTGAAAAAAGAAACATTAAAGGATAATTGAGCACACAAAAACAATTATTTAGTTTAAATAGTCTCATTATTCGCTATCCATATACAGGCAGCACCTTCACTATGGGCCTCTGTATCAGCCCGTACCATTACAAGGCGAATAGCTGAAGGACAGTTGCTACCGCAGAGCCCATTACGTGTACTCTGTTATTGCCACCCCCTAACCATCACCTCCATTTCAAGTGGTGTCGCACTCGAAGAGATTGGATTGTAATCAAATGGAATAAGGTTGTCTTTAGCGTTGAATCCAGATTGAATATGGTGGCCACGGCAGCCGAGTGGTCAAGGTGTCGGTTCGTGGCTGGCTTTGTCACGAGTTCGAGCCCAGTACCACTAAAGACCCGCTGTGTAGAGAAGAGATGCACGTTAAATCTGTCGAGAGCTCAAACGTCCTCCCGTTGGTTTGGTGTGGTGTGGTAGTTAGGAGAAGGAGGTGCCAGCTCAGGTCTCGTCCACGTCACTTGACCATGGTTCAAAATTGCGTGGTCCGTCAGCTAAATGCCTTCGTGTAGCTAGACAGTGCGACGTTAATATTCCTCACTCACTCACCAGATTCAACTTGAGTAGTGATGACAATCGTATACGTATGTAAAGGCCCCATAGTGAACATCTCAATCCTGCCTTCGCTGTACAGCGGTAAACCTCTTCCACAACTGATATGATGATATGGGGTGCCATCACTTACTGCACACGGTCATCCCTAATATTGGTTCACGGTACCATGGCAGCTAAGAGGTACATTAGCGACATTCTTCAGGCACGTGTGTTGCCACTCATGTCGGGGCTCCTAGAAGCCATTTTTCAACAGGAAGATGATCGTCCACACACAATAAGGGTTTTACAAGACTCCTTACGTCACATTTCTAAACTCCCCTTCTTATGGATTTATTGACAGAATTAAGTTTTAATTCTATAAGCGTAGATTTTAGATGACCTCATTTGGAATAGTCTAGGCTTAAATGCAGTGAAATGTAGTGAACCTCGCGTTCTAGATTCTCAAAGCTCAGTATTCACTTCGAGAAAGCTACTTCTCATGGCATCATTAAGGACAGAACTTAAATACCTATGTTTTGAACACCCACACACGGGACCATTTTCTTTCCACCAAACCTTCGCGTGATATAATTCATTTTTAGTTTATCCACTCTTAACAGCATCATACCACAACCTTATCAGCTAAACAAGGGCATAGCTACTTCCGTATTAGTTGTATCAATGATATGGAGCCCTAAGTTACAGGGTCCCATAATGTGTAATATTCTGACACTTTCAAATTCCTATATATTATATTTCTTTTCCAAAAAAAGGGTCCCCATGGAATTTTGATACCGGACCGACTCAGAATTAGCTATGCAATTACTTCTAAAAACCTACTACGCTCACGTCCTTAAAACAGATGATGCAATATTGCATCATCTGAATGTTCTGACTTATCATAAAGTCTTTACCGAAAATCATACGATTTTAAAAAGTTTCCGGTTAAGAAAAACAATAAAAGCGATAAATATTAATGAGCGGTAAAGTGAACGTTTTTGTGCTGTTCTTAAAACCACGCGTGTTTGTGTTGTACTTTTTTTACTTTATCTCTTTGTGTTGGTCTATTAAATGTAGATATTAAAATATCAAGACGCAATAATCCTTGAAAACTGCAACAAATTAATTGATTCCAGCCAAATGTCCTAAGTCAAGTGAAATCATTTCATATATGCTTATAATATAGATATAGCGCTGGAATAAGGGCAAAAAGTTGATGTATACTGTATGAGAACCATAGTTAAAAATATTTAACATTTTTAGACCAAAACTTTTAAATATGAACAAAATTTTTATAAATTATACATGAGTTTTTTAATTTTCTTCATTTAAAAATTTATTTGTGGTATTAATTAGGTGACGGTGAGAAACGCGCCAAGCTATTCGCCAAATTTGGCGATACCATTACAATATGGTTACCACGATTTTTAACTTTGGCTCTGTGGTTGCTATCAATATTTAATTTCTTAAGTATTATTGTCTATTATTTTTTTGTGATTTTGCTCTTTTTTTTTTTAAGTTTTACTTTTTAAAATTATTTGTTATTTATTGTTATGTATATTATCTTAATATTTTTTATTATTGTAGTATACTATAACATTTGTTTTTATTAGTTTAATTTATGGCAGTATCCCTATTAATTTCAGAAGATTTTAATTCGAATTTTTGATAAGCCATACTTTGTGTTGTCTAGATTGCAGATTTTGTATTATATCGTTTATTCGAACATTATTTGAGAGTACTAGGATCTTTTTTAAAAAGAGTATGAGGTTTCCGCTTTTAATTTTTATGGACGAAAACGAGTGCCAAATTCTTATTTTCTGTCTTAATTTCCTAAAAGTTGTTGTTTCTTATTGATGTGTAACATCTTTCCTCTCGGTTGCTGGATATTTGTAGGAGTGATTTCGTGAAAAGAGACGGAAGTGTGTAACAGGAAGTGACGTAAGCGTGCGCTATTTGATTTGAACAATGAGAGCACAAGGTGGTGTCTCTTCGCTACCCTCGCATTGGGATCCAACTCAAGTAGCCATCAAGAACTCGAGCGCTTGACACTAAATCCACACAATCGGTCTGTAAAATCTACCCCTTAATTGCAAGAAACTCTGTATTGAGCAAAAAAAATAAATTGCTTATCTACACACTAATCCTTAGACCAGTTTTAACGTATGCAGCGCCAATCTGGGCACATGCAGCTAAAATCATATTAATCAAATTGCAGCTTCTCAAAGCATCATTCTCCGACAAATATTAAAAGTTCGATGGTTCATAATGAATACAGACCTCAGATCCGCGAGCACAATGATGTCTGTCAGACAATTTATCAAAAAAATAAGCCAGTAACTTTTTTTCAAAAAATTGATAACTCTAATAATTCTTCGATCTTGGATATTAAAAAATGTATCCCTGTGATCCTAATTTTAACGGACCGAATATTCTTTCGGATCTCTCTATAATTAATTTAAGTAATTATTTCCACTCTTCTCACCATTAAAAGCTTACTTTACTCTTCATCCCGAGCTTCGTGCTAATGGGTTATTGCTGACTTGAAATATTTCGAGGTTTGATTCGAGGACTCGCTATTTCTACCAAATTTACTTCAAATCAGTTTAATTTTCCTTGGAAAATTATTTCTCCAAACCAATTTTAGATTTCCACGTTCTTTCTTATTTTTTCTTTGAAATCACAAGTATATGTATCATATTTTAGTTATCATAAGTCTATTGTCTCCGCTCTTCCCCAAATTGAACAAGAATAATTATTTTTCTCCTATTACTATTTTCTATTTATTACTCCTAGTGCTAATTAAATAAAATTTCCATTAAAGATATAATTTTTTTATTCGATAGAAAATTATTTCCAATCATACCCGATTCCTTTTTTTCAGGATATAAGTTACTATTGCGTATTTACCACGATAACATGCCTGATGATACGCATCCGATGCGACTACTGTAAGGCTCGTTTCTTTTTTTTATTTCTCATTCTTGATTAAGATTTCAGTTATTTCGACCTTCATTAAATGTGATAAGTGTGCAGTGAAATGAGAATAGTTTACAGACAGAATGAGAAATTTGACAGCCGTATGTTATATTACAGATTTTACAGTACAAATTTACGCGCCGCTACAGTTAAATCTATCAGAAAAAGATTCTTTTTTCACTGACAGCCAATTGCGATTTTTCAATTTATTTTACTTCAGTTTTATTCTTAAATAATGCATTTTTTAAGGTTCCTTGCTCGATAAAATTCAGTAACAAAACTCGGAATTTTTAGATATATTGAAAATTACTGGAGTTTATTTCAATACATTCGAATTCCTCGATTATATTAACAAAACACTCGAGAAATCGGATTTATAACATTTTATAACATTCCATTAACAATTTCTTTTTACATCTTGATAGTGATTTCTTCTTTCAGCTTGAAATTTTTAAATTTTAACAGTTATTTTCATTTATTTTTTTCTTAATTTTTCCCTCATTCCATTTTCCATATTTTTTCTGCGATTCATTTCCCGACCTTTCTATATATTTCGCATTCTATTTCTTTAATTCCTGGTACTTTTATAGTCCTTACTGGTTTTCTACGTAATATCTTCTTGCTTCTCTTAAAATTAATTTAATTAACTCTTTAGTCAGGAATAAGTCATATTTTAAGATTATTTTTATGTCGAGTTCTTAGTGCTAGGCCGCCATCTTAGATTGAATACTTTTGGGTGCCATAATCTTATTTGGCACGGTTTTAAGTATGTTTGGCGCGTATGATCGCAAATTAGTTTCCTACATGTTAGTATTAAAAATGGAATTTTAAATACAGAAGCAAATGTGAGTATGGAAAAAAATTAAGAAGCCAAATAGGGAATTAATGTTTTTCAAAGTAAAAGGAGAAAAAAATCAGGTGTGTTAAGAAAGACAGCAAGAATAGACATCGAGATTGATTTACAGGATTTAAGCAGTAATGTTTGTAAATAAATACATATGTCTATCTCAAGGGTAATAATAATTAATACATTGAAGCTCTTGATCCAAATTGCTTTAAACTGGTTTGCACTGTTGGAGTAAAATCAATTATCTAGAAGTGCTTTCATATCCTAGAATTGGCCCTCGATTGCTATAAAGATCATAGAACGATAAATGAGTATCTACATAATCTTTACACTGTTGATAAAGTCTTAAATAGAAACATTGTAATTTGATAACTAGGGATATTGTCAAATTGCCAATGAAATTTTACAGTGATATATAATTATTAGCCTCCATTGCAGTAAAGAAGCTATTATGGTATTGGGAAAATTATTAACACACACTGAAGTGCCATTACATTATGACCACCTGTTTAATGTGAAGTAAGGCCTCAAAACCCTTAGTACTCGGCGAGTTATTGACTGGACAAGGTGTCTATCTTCAAGACAGATATTTGATTCCAATTGGTCCTGCTATACTCGTACATTGCGAGGTGGTAAGTGGTAGCACAAATTTAATTTTCCTGGTATAAATGTTCGATTCAATTCATGTCAGGTGAATTTGGAGACCAAAAACATGATTTGAAGTTGAACCACTTTCTTGACGATTCGACTCTAAGGGTATCGGCACCTATCTTGTTGATGAGTGCCTTCATTCTCCGAGAACGCTGTTGTCATGAAGGGGTACACTTGGTCTACAATGTTATTCACATAATGTGTGGACGTGCAACGTGTTTATCTTCAAGACAGATATCTGGTTCCAATTGGTCTTGCTGTTCTTGAACATTGCGAGGTGGTAAGGGGTAGCACGAACTTAATTTTCCCGGTAGACTGACAAATGTTCGATTCAGTTCATGTCAGGTGAATTTGAAGGTCAAGAACATTACTTGAAATTTACCAGAACGTTTTTTGAACCACTTCCTGATGATTTGACCCTAAGAGTATTGTGTGTGAATGATCTTGTTGGTAAACGCTATTATTCATCAGCGAATGGTGCTGCCATGATGGGATACACTTGGTCTACAATGTTATTCACATAGTGCGTGGACGTCAGGAATTGTTCTGTGGGGATGATAGGTTCTAACGCGTACAGGGAAACCATCGTCTAAGCCAGTGGTTTTCAAACTTTAGAATTTCACAGACTACTAAATGTATAGTTTTACCTTTGGTGAACCACTAATATGATTGACCACCACGTGGTGGATCACTATGGTGGATCACTATAACTGTATTGTAACTTATTTTTACTTCTTTCTTTACATTTCCATATCACTGAAAATGAACTTTATTATAATCAAGAACAAACCGGTGCCACAAATCAATATCAACAAACTAAAGGGTTGTGCCGCCAATTTATTAGGGTTGCTAATTCTTACTTTCAAATATCGCTAAATACACCCGCAAAAGTGGCTAAAAAGTCGTTGAACTCGGAAGGAATTTGGCTTAAGTTAGTAAAATTTAAGAATAATATATAATCCATTTTCCATAATACGTTTTGTTACTCGTCATTTTTTGTGAAAGTAATTTTAATTTGGTCTATAAAAATTTTTTCACGGATACCGGTTGGGGGACCACGGGTTTCCCACACCAGAATCACCACCCTTTGTACCCTGGCCGGGCGTCCCCGTTTTTTCATCGGAAGTCAACGAAATTTCCCCCCCGCTTTTGTCTTTGGGGATGGATCACAAAACATGATTACTCGGATTAGGTGAATTTTTTTAATTCCTGTATATACCAATATCGATATTCCCTAACTCGTCGATGGCACTATTGACGATGATGTACCACCTTGGTAAACGAGGGGCACGGTACGCTGCCCCGTTTTCCCGAGACACACCAAATGGATCGCTACTGTTTGTAGCTGCTGGTGATATCATGGCCATTCAGTCACGTTGAACAATGTGCAACAGTCTTCACTCTCCCATGGAAACAAAGCATCGCGGCCAAAAAACCACTGGCTGGTGATTGGTTGTTTCACGATCCATATATTACTTTCGAAAATTTCCCCAAACACAGCTGAAATTTTGAGCAACCCTTCAAAAAAACCCGGGTTTCCCAAAAATTCAGGCCCTTTGCATCGATTTCATAACGATTTAACCTTTACTGAAATTTGATAAATTAGCTACTTTTTTGCCTATTATGTCGCTAAACATGAAACGTGTGGAAAGATAGTGGATAAGTGTTTTTTCATCCCGGCATCAAAACCACCTTTTGGGAACACGGTTTTGGCGAACTCAGGGGTTCTGTCTTAGTGGTGTGACGCCCCTCGCGCCCCTTCTGCTAACATAACCCCCTTGTTTTTTTGGGGCGGCCCCCTTTTAAGGAAAACCCTTTTCCCAAACCCCAATCCCAAGAAGATAAACGAAGATAATATGTAAATGAGATATATTTTAAAAAAAGGATAGAAGTTTTGATGATAAGCGCGGCAAGTTTAGAGATAGGGGTGGTGGTTTTTCAGATCAAGAGTTACCCGTCCGAAAATTTTTTGGGAAGGGAAATAAAGTTCATTATAAAAGGATTTGGGAAAACCCCTCGAACAATCGGTTACATTATAGATATCACCCCTATCCCCGAAGAAGGAGATCTGCAAAAGGTAATATTTGGTATAGGAAGTTAGATGAACCCGGTTTATTTATTAAAATTAAGATAAATGTTCTGGTTGCGTGACCCTGACTTGAATACTAGGTTTAATTGGGTTTAACTCTCCCCTTTAATTTAAAAAGTTGTCAATTAGAATTAAGTAATATTAAGTTATTCTTAATAAAAGTTGTATTAAGAACTATTATGTTCCATCATTTTGATAACCCACCACCTCTAGCTTACCGGGACCCGGAACGACATAGTCACCCGGGATGGCAAAGGTCGCAATCCCCGAACTTTATAATTCTGGGTTAGGAAATCGGGTGGATACAACGTCCCAACCTAAAAAGTAACTTTTCAGGGTCAAGAGAAACATTGCAGAGTTTATCAAAATTTAATTGGGGGAATAACATACAGTTATTTGGGAAATCCCAAGTAATCTGTCATGTGCTTATTAAAAAGTCACCCTCGGGGGAAGGGCTCAAGATTGGTACTCCCATTTTGGGATCGGGGGTAAAAATCCAGCCACGGTTTTTTGCGCAGCTAAAAACTAAATTTGCTTAAAGGTTTTTCCCCGCGGTCAAAAAAGAAAGAACTAAATCGCAATTCTACGGGGCCCCCAGCGGGGAAGAAATAAGGAACCCTCTGATTTCTTTTTTACAATTTATTAAAAATAAAGAAGTTTAGAATTGGGAATGTCCCAAGCAGAGTTGGTGGATCATATTTTAGTTCGACTCGAACCCACAGACCCAAGATTATGGGAAGTCCCAATCCACAAAACAGGGAACAACTTTTGGAAGTCTTGGCTAAATTGAAGAAAATATTTTTTAAAAATTTAAAAAGGGGGTTCACAGAACGAAATATAAAAAAGACGGGGGACAAAATGCGCATGGGAGGGCCAAATTTTTGATGCTAATGGAGAAACTGGGGGAAATTTTGGGAAGGGGGGAACGTAGCCCAAAAATAACGGTAGAAATGTTTTTTACGAGAATACCCGTCAAAGTAATAGAGGGTTCGAGAGGAATAGATTTCAGAATAATGATCGGAATTAAAAAAGGGTTTCATTTCGAAATGAGCGAAATTTTAATTTAATAGAAAACCGTAGAAATAGGGGGTTCGAGTGAAAATTTGTCGGGGGGTGATAGGATGAAAAGGGGGACGAAAAATATTGAAAAGGAAAGATCAACATAAAGGGGTTGTCGAAAAGGGAAGAGAACTTAGGCTTTCTCCGATATTTATATCACCAGTGGGAATTTCCCCCACGTTCCTATTTTATTAAATAACACTTTTTTGAAAGCGCAAATGGGAACCGGAGCAGATAAATCATTTATACCGGAAAAAGGTATATAGAAAATATTTTTTTATATGATTAAAAAAATAGCGAGCCCAAAAATTAACAGCACAGGGTGCGAAAATTGCCAAAACAGGGGGGATTGTGGGGTTGAATATTCGCACCCAGACAATTCAAAAAGAAATTGGTCATTTCATGTGTTGAGGGGATTTAGAATACCCATGTATTATAGGTATAGATTTAAAAAGGGTAAAAAGATAGTATTAGATTTTGATCAAAAAACGTTTAAAATTCAAAATTCACTGGTTGAAGATATTAAGGTAGATAAAGGGAATTTACACGTTAATGGGTCAAAAATGAAGTTAAAATGGTAACCAAAAATTTTTTCCGGAAAAAAGCATGTGAAAAATATAATTGGGGATAAAATTAATTTTGCCATAATCAAAAGGTTTTGGGAAACCCCCCTTGCGGAACAATTAATAACAAAAACAGAAAATAAAAATTTGGTCATATCTATAGATATTTAGAAACCCCGGAAAAATAACTCGGTTAATGCAACGATATGTGAGAATTGGTCCCACGATTTCCGTTTAATTGAAGGGGTTGTTATTTTATGCGAAACACGCAACGTCATTAGGTGAAATGCGTGTATACATTCCCCAAAAACTTTAAGGGAAAGAAATAATGAGAGAATTTCATGACAAAAATTTTTGGGCACCCAAAGGGAAAATTTTTAAAAAGTATCATAAAATTGGGGCGTTTGTTTTTTCCCCAAAATTAGAAAATTATTGATCAATATGTTCTACATATATTTGCCAAGTTAATAACTATAAAAACGCGTTACCAGCTGGTCGATTAAATCCCAATTTTTATGAATTATCCGAATGAATATGACGTTAGATTTTATTAGGCCCTTTTCCCATATCGAGAATAAGACGTAACCGCTATATTTTGAAAAACCGATTATTTCAGCAAATGGGGTGAAATTATACCTCTTAAAAAAGGCCCTTTTATCTCGTATAATAGCGGATTTTTTTTTTTTATAACTTTTTTATCGCGTTATAAATTTTTAAAATTAATAAATGATAAAGGTTCCCCAAATTTTTATCCGAAATTTTTTAGCACTTAAGTGAAAGATTAAAGGGATAAAGGAAGTGAAGACTTTTGCATATCGACCACAAGCAAATCGGACTGAAAGAGTTAATCGAGATATAGTTAAAAAGATTGAAATTATTTTGATCCTGATACTTGGGGTCAATTTCTTTAGTTTGCTTTCGCTTTCCGGACGGCGGTAATGAAAAAGGGGAAAAACACCTGCTTTAATTATTTTTAGGTTAAAAATTTAACACCATTTTCAAAACTAGTTATGATCTCAAAAATTCAAAAAATTTAAAAAACAAAAAAATTTAAAAGAGCTTTTTAAGGGGAAACTGGGGAAAAAGTAAGAAAAAATTTAAAAAGGAAAAGGGAAAAAAATAATAATAGACTTAGAAAGACCCTAAAAAAAAAGGGGAAAAAGATTGGGTTTTTAGAAAACACCCTGTAAGTTCAGCAGCCAACAAAAATAAAGGGAAAATTTTAAAAAAAAAATTTTTAAGGACCTTATAGAGTAATTTGAAGTTAAAAAATTCAATAATATTGTAATATATGGAAATCAAAGGAAAAAAAATTAACGGTTAACGTAGACAAAAAAAAGAATATATCGTCATAGGAAATTTACGAGGTCGAATTAAAAAAGGTATCCCAAAAAAGTATGGGGTCCCAAATCAGGAAACTCTTTCTTCGGAAAAAGTACATCAAGGGGTTAAATGAGGGCACAAAGGGAAAAAAAAAAATCTGCGGTGAAACGTGAAGTTAGGGGGGAAAAAGGGGGTTGGTTGCCAATCCCAAAACCCAAAATAAAAAAAACAGAGAAGGGGCCCATAAACACAAATCACTGGTCAGATCGCTTCCTAGTTCATTTGGGGTGAAAGTAAAAACAAAAAAACAAGGTATAATAGGGGTATTAAAAAATCAGGTGTATCAAAGGGGGAAGTGGACCACAAAGAAAGTGGCAGGGGAAAGGGGGCAAATTAATATAAATAAAAAAACAAATGTCATCCAGTACCTATTTCCAAACAGGAAGAAGAACAAAAAAAATCCCTGGTTTCCCGATGGGAAACCCAAACCCACAGTTTTGAGGCCCCGCCGGAGGGGGCAAAAACAGGGGAAAACCGACCCGCCCGGGGGACAACAAGGGGGAAAACAAAAAAAGGGGCGACCCGGGGATTTCAAACCCACAACAAAACAAAACAAAAATTTTTGTACAACCAGGAAAGAAAAGTGGGGAGCACCTCATCGTTGGACGTAATGGTCGGGGAAAAAAAAAAATCAGGTTGTATTGTTTCATTTTTGATCTTTCCCAAAAAGTGGGTCGGGAAAAATTATTGCAAAAAAGAAGTCTCGGGCGGTGCCCAAAAAATTATGCCCAAACAAAAATCAAACACTACAATGAGTGTTTATTTTTAATTTTTGGGAACCCTTTTACTGGTTAAAAAATTTTTTTGGGGGAAAAAATTTTTTAATTGCACATTTTTTGTTTTGGGGTTTTGACTTCCCTGAGATGCAAAAATTTCCCTTTTGGGTTTTTTGTTATAATAGTTTATTGAAAAATGTTTGTAATTTATAATATGTGTATATGTTTTGTATATTTTGGGATATGTAGTGTAATTGTGTATTGTTACTTTTTAAGAAACCAAACGGTTCAGGGAATGGCAAGTCAGGGCAATTTAAAATAATAATAAACCCCTTCCATTGGGGGTTTTTTGGGAAACCCGATGTGGGGATGTAGATGAAAAAATTTTTTTGGGATATACAAATAATATATAATGAATAATTGTGAAATTAATTGATATTATGTAAAAAATAAATTGGGAAAAAATGACTCAAAAAATTTTTTATTTTTAGGGAGAAAAGACCCCCGAAAATTATCATAAATAGATTCAAAAAAAAGGGATAAAACCGCCCGGGGGTTGATAAAAATAAAAAGGTTTTGGGGTTCGCACCCCGAAAATTTTTTTTGAAAAAATTTTAAATGTATAGTTATTTTAAATAATTGTATGTTAAAAGTGAGAGTGGACATGAATTAAACAGTAAATTTTTAATGTTGACCTAGTTATTGGAGTAAAAAATTTTTTGTCACGGGGTTTAAAAATTTTAAAATTTAATATTAAAATTTAACTAAGATGAGTAATGAAAAATTTAAAAACAAGATAAAATTTGGGAAAATTAAAAAATTAAAATGGGGGATTTAAGATTTTAAAAAATTTTAAAAAAAAATCCCGAAAGCGAAGAAATTCAGAAATAGGAAATTTAGCCCGTAATTTATTAAGGGCATTGGGAACCCTTAAAAAAATCACTTTTTTTTTCTTGGGGGGTTTTGGGGTCTCTCGCGTCCTTCTCTAAAATAACCCTATGTTCTTTGACGGCCACGATTAATGGCAAAAAACCTTTTCCCAAACCCCAAAACCAAGAAGATAAAAAGAAGATAATATGTAAATGAGATATACTTTTTTAAAAGGGTAAAAAACTTTGATGTTGGGGGAAGTTTAGGGGGTAAATTAGGGGGAATCTTTTTAGATCAAGAGTTACTGTCCGATAGTTTTTGGGAAAAAATAGAAGTTCATTATAAAGGAGTTTTGGGAAAACCCGCACAATCGGTTTACATTATAGATATCACCTATCCGAAAAAGGAGATCTGCAAAAATATTTGGTATAGGAAGTTAGATGAATCGGTTTAAATTTTTTATAATTAAGATAAAATGTTCTGGTTGCGTGATCTGGGCCCTTTAATACTTTTGGTTTAATTGGTTGGGTTTAAATCTCACTTTAATTAAAAATTGTCCCAAATTTGGGGTTAAATAATATGTTTTCTTAATAAAAAATTTTATTAAAAAACTATTATGTCTCATCATTTTGATAATCCCACACCTCAGCTTTTCGCGGGGTTCCGGGGAAAGACATAGTCCAAACACAGGATGGCTATGTCGCGGGGGTTGTTTTATTACAATGCAGTGCTTTTTTAATCTTTCAATGTTTGCGGGCCCAATTTTCAATCCAAAAATTTTATGGCCCCCCTACAAAAGAATGTATTGAATTCAATAATAACGTACTTTTACGCGGGCCAATACGACTTTAATTATAAACTGTATAAATTAACAAGATAAATATTAAATTTTGATATAATTTTTAAAACTCGATAGGGTCACTGGAAAATTTCTTAACTTAGTATTGTTAAATGAATTATCAAATACATTGTGCATTGATTTCATTTATAAATATATTTATATCATTTTTTTATTTTTTTTTCCCCCAAAATGTATTTTTTTTTTGATTATTTTTTGTAACATAATAATTTTTTTAAATCTTTTTTTTTTCAACTTTTTGAAAGCTCGTGCCCCAGGGGAGGGTTATCCGGGCCCCCTAGGGGCGCACCCCCCTTTGAGAGACGCTATAGTAATGTCTTCTTCGGTTTTACTGAAAATTTTAAGAGTTAACTGGATAAGTACTTTAGATTATTCAGTGACTTAATAAGGAAAATTTATAATCTGCAAATATTAGCTGCTACTGTTTACCCCATATGGCTTATGTCACGAACTACACCCACATTTTCTCTATATATTCTTTTTTTTGGGTTTAAAAAACCTTTCCGAAAAATTTTTTTTTTCTTATATATATATATATATATATATATATATATATATATATATAAAGTAAATAAAGTATAGTAGATAGTATAGTAGATATAGTATAGTAGATAATACTATATACTATAGTATAGTAGATAATACTATATACTATAGTATAGTAGATAATACTATATACTATAGTATAGTAGATAAAAGTATGAATATATATATATAGTTCATTCAGTGCATTTAAGTTTATAAATTAAAACACCGTTATTATTTTTTATTTCAGATAAACCAATCAACCGAAATCGTGGAGGAAGTGAGCGTCCATTTTGAGGGGGTGTTTCGAGCCTATAACACGTTCTTTTGGGATATTTTTTTTGGCCGACATTTATATACATACTCTTAAAATACATATAAATAAATAATAAAAACCTTAAGGTTCTATCTTTTTACTGGTCATAAAAAAAAAAATCCCTAAGAATGCTTAAAAAACAGGCAGTCACATAGGTGAGCCCCCTTAAAGCTCTTATTTTTTCTTGGGCATGTCATAGATGTTGTCCTCGTTTCTTGACCTTGGCTTAAAATATATATATTGTCAATAAGCTTGTTGGTCACAAAAATCAACGTAAAAGCTTTTTTTACTGATTTAGTGTGGCTTAGGCATCGATGTATAAACAAACCAAAAATTTTGAACATCAATGCACCTTAACAATTAAGATATGAAAATTATGTTAAAAGGGTGCGTTTTTCTTGCGTTTTTCCTTATGATGCAATTTTTTTCTCAATACATTTCCATTCAAAAGCAAAATTGCACTTTTGATTACTTACTTTTATTAATCTAATTCATAACATATCTTGTAAATTTTGTCTATTCTTCAGAGTATTTGCTAATACTTCAAACCATGTTTTTCATTTTTTCCTTTAAAAAAAGTAAACATATAACCCCAACCATGAAATTAAAAAAGGAAAAAACCATTCCTTTTTTAAAATATATTAATTAAATTTTTAAAAGGAATGCATTATGAAGAGCCGAAGTATCTACGTACACAGCAAGGGTATCAAACTCGCAGCCTGCAACGAACATTTTTGCGGCCCGTTCAATATATCGGCACAAAATAATCTGTATTTTCCATTATTTAATTAAAGGGATGTTTTGTATAGGGAAATTTTCCCTTCCCAACACCGTTAAACCCGATCACTATAAAAAATTAAACATGTATAGGGGTTTTTTTCAAAAAGAGGGGTTTTTGTGCTATCCTCTTTGTAGCAGCCCCCTACCAAGTGTTGCTACAGCATATCAACTTATGCACTGTTCTATTAATCTCCAAGTTGCCAACAAGGTCACCAAAAATGATGCCAACTTGGCTCTATCGCCATTATTTTGCTACGTTTCCATTTAATCGCCATGATAATGTAAGGAACGGCGTTGCTTGCGAATATTACAATTTTAACATAAAATAAATACAACAAAAAAATATTAACGTATTACACATTCAGATATAAATTATTTTGGGCTTTTTAACATTTCTTTTCACAAAATTTGTAACAATTTTTTTTACTTTTGCTGAGCGAGATCGCTTAGAAAGGGTGTTGTCAAAAATCAACCCAAAAGGGAAATAAAAAGGGGGGCTATAGATAAAAAACCTTTTTTTCAGCTATTAGACTTGAACTTTAAAAATTTAAAAAATATGATTTTTTGTTCTGCTGAGATATGCAAAAAACAATTTTTTTTGGTTTAATTTGCAATTTACATAAAATTAACTCATAAAAAGTTTTATCCTTCAATCTGTATTGTTTTATTTTTCAATTCACCCGTGCGAAGAACGGATATATCCGCTAGTATATAATAAAATGACAAACCGACATAGGACATATATATATATATATATAAGATAGGTAGAATTCGCTAAACATTTTTAAAATTATACTCCTTTTGTGGTTGATATTATTAAACAAAATGAGTACTTTTATTTCGAAGACATTTATTAATTTTTTGCACATTATTAAAAACATGCGGACCTCTAAAATAGAACTTGCGGCCCGTAATAACATTCGAGTTTGACATGTCTGACATGCAGGACTTTTTGAAATCACTCGTACATTACAGGAACGACATAAGCAGATTATCTCCAACCACACATAATCATATTTCCTTTTATCTTTACTATCACTGAGTTCGTGATCACCAGCAACAGCCAGAAAGAAATGCGTGATTTAATGCGTTTTTTAAGAACGCATAGTTGCAAAAAGTGAAACTATCCACGAAATTCACGATAAATGGTGATTACAGATTTGATATCGTGCTAAGAAGAGCACTTAAAAAGCTTTTTGTTAAAAGGACGGTCTTCACTTTTTTTCCCACCTTCTAATACTTAAATGACGTCTTACTAGCGCAATTGTTGTCCATACTGTTCGGGAAAGCCACAACTCAATTTGCTTTATGTGTTATTTCACAACCTTAATTTTTTTAAAACTCTCCTTGATTAACAGCTGAATTTTGTTTCGATTGAAACACGTAACTCGAATTTATATTTTTATATAATAATTTCATTTTAAAAAGGACTTTATAATATTCAATTTATGCGGGTGAAATTATTGTACATAATTGGAAAATGTAAAATACGTACTTACCTTATTGCAAAATGTGTTCCATGGAACCCTGGGGTTCCACGAGTCACAATAAGAAAATCGAAAAGAAACTTATAAATGAATATGCAAAATGGATTCACGTTCTCTAAAATGTTTGCGCACCCAGAAGAATTTAAAGCTCATCTCTGTCATTAAGAAGCTGAAATTTTTATTCATACATAATAACTTTATTTTGCAATATCTTTTAAACTTCTATTATAATATAATAAAGGAATATTAAAACGCGCGCGTTTTATCTTTATATATATACACTCATGAGCAAAAAATTAGCGCACCAAGAAATACTTGAGGGATCGTAACGAAATTTGACATGAAGGTACATGTCAGGAGACATGCAAATGATTAGCGTGATTGCGCATTACGTATAGCCGGCAGAGGGCGTTTAACATCGTTCTCCGTGGTGGTATAAAACAGGCAACCAAAGCTTGTTTGAATGTGCTGAATCGTTTACAAAGGAAGAGCTGAGGTAGACATGCCATTACGCCGTTCTCAAAGACAATATGAGCAGCTGTCGCAGTTTGAGAGGGAAAAAATCATCTTCATGATGGAAGCTGAGTAGTCAGCTAGGCGAGTAACTCGTCAATTAGGCCGCTATGATTGTGTTGTTAGGAGGTGTTGGGACCAGTGGATCCGAGAGATGTCATTTACACGAAAACCAGGCTCAGGACGCCCTCAATAGACCAGTCGTCGAGAAGACCACCACATCGTAAAAAATGCATTCTTACAGCCAATTGCTTCATCGGCCAACATCCAGGCACATGTAACACCTTAACTAGGGTCCCCTGTTTCTTCTCGAACCAAACGAAGGCGCCTGGCTGAAGGACATTTGGAATCGCGGCGCCCATTACGTGTGCTTCCCTTGACGTCCACCCATCGACGCCTCCGTTTGGAGTGGTACCGTGCACGAAGAAAATGGACTACAGCAGAATGGAATCTCAGTAGTGATGACAATCGTGTTCGTGTGTGGAGACCCCGTGGTGAACGCCTCAATCCTGCCTTTACTCGCCTTACAGCGACACACCGCCTCATTGAGTGGTGGAGATAGGTGCGGGTTGCCATCCAGCTCACAATACACGGTCACCCCTAGTATTGATACGTGGCACCATGACAGCCCAGCCGTATGTCCATGACATCCTGGAAATATATGTGTCGTCACTCATGCTTAACAAATGTTAAGTATGTACGTCTAATAGTTTAAAAATGGAAACAATTATCTATAACGCCTCTTAAGCCCCCGCAATGCCTCTTGGAAGTTTATTTTCGCAAAATCCATTCTTAGCGGATCTGTACTCTATGAAAGGAACATGCCAACCAAATTTCCAGATTGTAGTTTTAATAGTTCAGGAGATATCATACTGAGTGAATCGTTCTCTTCTTCTTTATAGGTATAGATTTATAATTTTGTCTGATTTTTTTATGAGTCACAATGGAACCCCTAGGTTTGATTCGTGGGATCCTGGGACTCTATGAACACAGTTTGAAGTCCATTGATTTGAAGAAATGAGTAAGAATAAAAAATAAACAAAATTAAATTAAAATTAAAAAAAAAGAGAAGAATGTACCAGAAATTGTGATAAATCACTCATGTGGGGCGGAAATAACAAAACATAAGGAATAATAGTATATGTTTTCTTTAAAAAAATCAGCTTGGTTTTTTATTTTGTAGTTCGGTAAGCTTTTATTTTCAACAAATAAACACTGTTCCACATAAGGTAAGGTCTCTTATATTTTTAGTCATGTTTAAAAGATCCAATTAAAAAATCTTTCGAATTATTACAATGATATCTCATTACATTTAGTTTTTAGCCTTGGCAAAAGATCTTTGAACGAAAAGTATTTTTATTTACTTAGTTTATTTAGCAATCTATTTTTAATCAGACGATTTTCTCTTGTCTCAGAAATTTTTCCTCCTTATTATATCTTTTTTTTTGTATTCCTATTCTTAATGTAATCTGATCTTCCATTTTTTTTTTTTTTAAATAAATTATCTTTTAACCAGTGGTCTTTTTTCTCTTATATTTTCTGTAATTTAGCAAAAATTGTTGGTTAGCTTCTAGTTTTTGTTTTTACTGCAGATCACACAGAAATTAAATATTTTGATTATCATTCTCGCAAATTTGTGATTCTAGCTTCTCTTCGTATTTTAATCCGTTTATTTGCTTTTACGTAAGAAATAATCATAATTTTCTTTTGAAATTTATTTTTTTATTATATTTTTGCCAGAAAATTATTAACAACTTTTTCTTGTTCTAAGTATTTATCATCATTCTTTTCCATTTTATAAATTTCTATAATTATGGGCGGAAAAATTTACAGAATTAAGTCCGAATAATTTCAAATAATTTTGTCCCAAACACAAATAAATCTAATTAAAATTATATTCTGAGATTTGGTATAAAAATCGTTATTCACAAAAAAAAACAAAAAACAAACCCTCTTTTAAATTAGAAGGGAGATTCCACTTTCCAAAAAGAGGTAAGACACTGAAAAATAGAGCTAAAATATAAAGTAAACCTGGGTTAGTATTGTAAAAGTAATAATTGCTGCTAAGTCTTACCTTTATACTCAAATTATCGTAACAAATTAACACTTTTTTATAAAGCCAATGACATTATTTTGTTTATCGGAATTTTTAATTGTTTAGTGTATAAAATATATTACACACACACACACAAATTAATGTATACTCAAACTTTTTTATAAAAATTTCTTTTATGTTTTATGTACATTAATGCTTCAAAAAGTGCTCCAAAATTTGTAAGTATTACTTCTTATTTGTATTTGAAATAATAATAATTCATTTATTTATCGTGTTGCATCACTAATTTCCTTTCAATTTTTATTAGTTGAAAGATTTGAAAAATCGTAACTTTTGTAAAAATTCTTGTGTATATCTGATTTTAGTATTTATTGCCTTATGAGAGTATTTAAGAATTTCTGAAAAGCTTTTATCTTTTTCTTCAATTTTGTCCCTTTCATTTAGTAAATACAAAAAAATAAAATATTTATTTGTTATTTAATTCAAGTTATACTTGTATGTGGTTCACATAACTTGGTTTAAAAAGAAATTAGTTACATTAATTTTTCTTTCTTATAGATCAAATAATTTATTAAACAGCTCGTGATTTATTTATATAGGCAAATTATTATTATTATTTGAAAAAAAAAATGCTCTATAATTTTCCATTTTATTTTAGAAGATCTTTTTTCAAAAGCAAAAACAAAATACAAAATGCCTATGTATTTTTTTAAAAAATTATACAGTGGCTCTAGAAAATGCACGTACACTTAAAATTTTCTCTAAAGTTTAATGTGTTATCGACTAATAAAAATTTTATATCAGAATTGTATTTTTTATAATACCTATAGCATGTTCTTAATCAAAAAGTGCAATAAATTTTTGAAACGTAGCAAAATTTTTAAGGGGGTTCATCCATGTAATGGCCTGTTTTGTAAGCATTTTTAGGAAATTTTTTTGACGTTCAGTAAAATGGTTGGAATTAACGTTTTTTATAATATAATTATATGTATCTTAAGAGTATGTATTATATAAATTGTTAGCCAAAAATATATATATATCCAATAGGAAGTGAGTTATAGTGCTCTGAACACACCCGCCACGAAAAAATGGAAGCTCACTTCCTCCACGATTCCGGCTGATTGGCTTATCCGAAAAAAAAAAGAATTAACGGTGTTTTAATCTATAAGCTTAAATGCACCGAATGAACTATACTCAATTGAAAATATCAAAAAGTGGATTTTTGATAGACCTCTGAAGTAAAAGTTTCGAATTTCATGGCTTTTTTTTTTGTTAAATTTTTGTTATAAAAAATAGAAATATTTTGAATTTTGAAATGATCATTTGGAGCGTATATTTATGCTGAGTCTACCCTATGAATTTGAAGTCATTATGTCCAACTGTTCTTGAGATATAATGGAGAACATTTTGACAAACACGGTTTTGAGAAAAACGCATTTAAAGTTTCAAGTCCGATTAAAACAATGAAAATCTTAATTTAGCGCTACGAACAGCTGCTCTTCTAACAGCTGCTTCTTTATAACGACTTCGAATTTTAAAAATCACTTTACCACCGTATTCTAGACATGTCAAGGAAGCAATTTATGAAAAAAAAAATGATTTTTTGAATCCATCACAGGGGTGAACTCCCTTAATTTGAAAAATTAATAGCAAAAACACGGCTTAAGAATTAAACCACAAAACTCTTCGTACAATTTAAAACAGAACACTCAACTCAATTTTAATTAGTAGATTTTTTCTTAATTTCATACTTAGTGAGAATCCTTTAGCGTTCACAACAGCTTTTAAACCTCTCGGCTTAACAGGTTTTAAACCTTCACATTTTTTTTTTGTAAATTTCTGCATTGATGCTCCTCCATTCTGCTGTGAGTACTGTTCTTAGTTTACATTTTATTTTCATGCATGTTCTCTTAATCTAACTTAAAGTTTTTCCCAAATATGTTCTAAGGGACTTAAATCAGGTGGTTGAGGTGGTGTTTTCATTACTTGGGGACAGTTACAATTTCACCAGAGGTGTACAAGGTGAGACACACACACGCACACTCTAAACGAAACTAAGTGTGTAGCTTGAAAAAAGAGTGAAGTTGGTAACAACTGTTTTGGTGACGTCATCCTACACACCTTCTCCACCCATGTGGCCAGTTTCACTTTAATTGATCTCGCCAGTTGGGAGCACTGCGTCATTGAGTGAACGTGTGCCAATGCATTTTCCC